>CAIGRP010133382.1:0-16696 GCA_903798385.1 Fraxinus cuspidata
CTTCTATAATTTCGCACGTGAGGGTGATTACTTAGCAGGTTGGACCAAATATTGAGCTCTACGAGAATTCAGTTGCATCACAAAATGCTTATCAAGTTATAAATGCAAGTCTTATAGAGTGGCTATTAGACTAGCTGTGATTTTTGGTACTAAGTGTTGTGACATCAAATGACAAAATATCTATATCATAAATGAAGAAAAAAAAGGAAGTTTTTGCGTTACACGTGCTTCTTTTAGAATAAAATTAAGAATTGAAGTTATATGCCAAAAATTGTAGGTGTTACCAATTAAGAATAAATTTAGGTAGCATGTTTTGATCATAAGGGTGTGTCTTGTGTAAATCTAAAGAAACTTTCATACACAAGAGTTATGCAATCCTTGTAGAACAATTTAGAAGATAAAGGTGTAGACCACAATTAATATGGCCCTAGGTAGTTGTAAATAATTAGTTTCCTTTGATGTTTCACAAGAGGTATATTAAATTGAAGGGTTAAAAATGAGTGAAGTGACTGACTTCAAGCTGATTTAAAAGAAGGCTTCTTGTTGTGATTGTCACCATACAGTACCTACCATCAGTTACCTGCCAAAGTTATCAACGTTTTCTTTGGTGTGGAAAACTTCTAACTTTCCAACTTCAACTCAGTGCTTGTTTGGTATTGCTTATAAGTGCTTATAAGCAGTGTGTCCATGAAATGTGTACTCAGGTTCATATTTGCCAGTGTGAATGGTACCTTCTGTTCCCCTCCCTTCCGTCTCCCACTTTTTCTGTGCTTTTGTGGCTGTTGACATTGAGTTATCCAGGTTCCTTTTAACGCCCTCCGCACTTAGTTATCATGCTACTCACTTGTTCTCTCATCCTCTTCCTAAGGTGTGCCTGTTTTCTGAAGCTTAAGCAAATGGCATTTAAAAGAATCAATTAATTCGAAGTTTTTGTTGCTGAGAGCATGTTAGTATGACAAAATATCACGTAAAAATGCAATCTGGAGTTGAATATGTTTAGGGTTTTGTCAGAAAAAAAGAAAAGAAAAGAAAAAGTAGAAAAATGTAAGACATTTGAAAGAAAAAAATGTGGAAGGGCTGTTACTGGAGCATGCGATTGAGGAATAATGATTGCTGTTCCGTTTTATCTTTAACAATAGATAGTGTTTTGGTTGATTGAATTTAAAGATAGCTGAGTCCTTGACAGTGGACAGAAGAGTCATCAGATTTATGTTGAGATAAAATATATTTTCTTAAGAAACAAATAAGACAATATTAAGGAAGATTCATAAGGCTTACTGCCAATGTCCACTTTAATAGAAAATGAGCAGCATAATTTGGCAGTCATACTTATCTCCTTTTTTGTATAAAAGCTAAAACTTTAATTTGTAACCAACGTGGATATACTAAGCCCCTGTTTGATCCCCATTATTTTCAAAATGCACTTCTCTCTATTTTTTTCAACCAAACATTTTTCAATAAAATAATATTACACTCAAACCCAAAACTTTTCTTTATTTTTTAATCACACATTCTCATCAATTTACCATTCTAAATGCTCTTATAATAAAATGGGGTTCAAACAAGCTTTAAATATAAACGTGGAAAGTCTACACAGACATGCTGCAGTTGTGTCTGTAAGTTATCCTCCAATTGAGGGTTAGACGTATTATTTTGTTTTACTAAATAAGAGGCAATAGTCAAATATTATGCCCAACGTGACGACTTTTCTTTTGGAAATTCTCAGTATAGAGTAGACCTTTGAGAGGTATGATGTGGAATTGTGGTTATCCTATGACGGCTAGTTCTAAAACCGTGATGGAGTGGACATTTTTGTACCTTTTTGGTTATGCTGCTGTATGCTTTCATGGATTATAAACTTATGGGCTTTGAAATTGACTATCCTGTTTGGTAATGACAGCTTGCTAGAAGTCATTTATGAGTTTTCTTAAGCTTTAGAATCTACAGTTTACAGTTATGACTTGTGAATTTATTTTATCAGTCATGATCTCTGCTTCTCTCTCCGTTGTTTTTCTTTTCTTTATTTTCTTTTCACTGTGGAGTTATTCTTCTCAAATTTAATACCTAAATTCTATGCCTTAATATGTTTATATAGCTTCTGTACCTTCCTTTCATTCTCTCTCTTTTATTTTTCCTGGTAATGGATGGTATTTCTATACTATTTTTATTTGAATATAGATGTATATTGAGAATTCAATATATACTAAAAGTCCATATAGAAATTTATTATAATTTTCTGTCACTTACAATATGGATTACAGACAACAAATTCCAATTACATGTATTTGGAAGTATTAATTTGAAAATGCACACATCCTGGATCCAGGCCATTTCTAGCTGCAACGTAAAATGATTGTTGATTATTGTCTGTTCTGCTCTGTGAATCGTTGTTGCAAGTTGCTGGAAACTGTGATTGGCTTAGAATCTTAGATTAATCAGTCGAGTGATTTTAGTATGTGTCCTCCTTCAGCTCACATTCTTCAGTATCGGTGTTTCCTTTCTGCTAGTATTTTCTGTTACCAATTTTTATTACATCTTACTTTTTAGTTTCACTGACTCTTCCAAATGGTTATTGTGCTACAATTTGTGTATCAACAGGTTACTGGAGAACCGAACAGTATAACCCCAGATCCTTCACAAAAGTCTGTAGGAGTGGATGATGTCAAGCAAGATTGAAGTTGGAGTTTTCTTTGTTATGAACATCTAAGTAAAATATTATGTTCGTTCTCTTTGAACTTAAAAAAACGATTTGATGGAATGCCAAAAGCATAAAAAGATGGATGTTCACAGATTGCTAAAATTAATGTAAGCTAACTTAAGTTTGACCAATGATATGTACTTTCTTACTCCACGACCTTGTTGTGCTTAGTTTGTGTAGTGTCACATACTGGTGTGAAAATTTACATTTAGCAAAGCAGCTTCTTCTCAGAATTCTGTGCCTTGTACCAGGCTTCTGAGGGATTGCCCAAAATGCATTGTTTCTAGTATCTTCTAAAATGACGTTTGTGACTGTAAATCTGCCTAATAGACGTCTTTTTTTTTTTTCTTCCTTCTCAGGAACCAGACATCTAAACAGAAAGTTAGAATTGTAGTAAATTACAGATATGTATCATTTTTCCTTCTTTATGCTTTGTGTACTGTCCTGTATAGATCCACAAATGACATGGACATTTGTTGACGATTAGATTTGAAAAAGTTCATTAAAGGGAAAAGAACATTTCATAAGACATGATTATAGCTTCTTAAATACATGTAACGATGACTAAATTTTGTAACATTCGTGAAACTTTTATGTACAGTGAGGGCTAGATGAAAATCCTTCTAAGAAAATTTCGAATAAAATGACATATTATTAATTTTCACTAGGGTAAATAGTTAACCCCTCGGGAAAAGTCGAAATTGGTGTAGCAAAGATTTTTATCGATTATCCATTGAGTTATTAAGAACCCACATTGAACGTGTAGAATTATTTCGTTACGATAAATAATTATGTTATGGATTAAAACTCTAGGACTGTACTATTGATCTGGAAAGATACAAATTAGAACGTATCTATATGTTTTCTTCCCTGTTTGTGGAATCTTTATGCTTGAAATGCAACCACAGAATGATGTTAAACACTAGAATTTAAGTGAAACAGTCCAATTATTAGATAAATACCGCTTAAGGTTATTTTACTCACATAACAGGCTAATATTCCAAACAATACCGAACCTATTTATATTAATTTAGAAATTAGGAATATGGGGCCATTTAAATTTTTTTTAATTAAGTCTCAATATTGGCTGAATTTCAGAAAATTATATGATATATAAAAGAAGTAAACACCTATATGTTATATCTGGGAATATACTCTGAAAGTTCTTTATTTAAGTGTTACATGCCTATGTGATGAATAAATCAAGCTAGCTATATGGGTTTGAGAAAGAATTGCTATTCTATTATGGCAGAAAAAATCTAAGTTGATTCATTCGTGTCACTACAAAGTACCTAAATCTTTTTCGTCACTTTGTCAACTTCATTGCTGGATGCGCTGAAACATCCGAGGCAACTTTAAATTTGGCAATGGCTAATCTTAGTGCTAGTGGTAGTTTTTGGAGGGGGACAGCAGGCTTTGGTTTCCACGTGCTCTCTAGTCGATGGTTCACAATCTTTGCTTCAATCCTAATAATGTGTGTAAATGGTGCAACATACTTGTTTGGTGTATACTCCAACGACGTCAAGTCTTCGTTAGGCTATGATCAGACGACGCTTAACCTAGTGAGCTTCTTCAAGGACTTGGGAGGCAACCTCGGAATCATATCTGGGCTTATCAATGAAATAACTCCACCTTGGGTGGTTCTGGCCATCGGTGCAGTTATGAACTTCTTCGGCTACTTTATGATATGGTTAGCTGTCACTGACCGGACCGCAAAACCCCGTGTATGGCAAATGTGCTTGTACATATGGATAGGAGCCGATTCGCAGGCTTTTGCAAACACGGGCTCTCTGATTACGTGCGTTAAGAATTTCCCCGAGAGTCGAGGAATTGTTTTAGGCCTTTTGAAAGGTTTTGTTGGTTTAAGTGGTGCTATTATGACGCAGATATACCGTGCCCTTCATGGAAATGATACCAAATCCCTTATTTTGCTGATAGCCTGGCTTCCAGCTGTTGTCTCAATCGTGTTTCTACCAACAATTCGACTCATCAAGAATGTTCGACTCAAGAATGAGGTCGATGTTTTCTATAGCATACTGTATGTGTCACTTGGCCTTGCTGGTTTTCTTATGATCATTATCATTATTCAAAACAAGCTTACTTTTACTAGGATTGAGTACGTTGGAAGTGCTGTTTTTGTGCTTATTCTTGTCTTTGCTCCGCTTGCCATAGTCATCAAACAAGAATTCTATGCATGGAAGAGCCAAAAACAATTCAAAACAGTGATTGAAAATCCTCCTAGAATTGAATCAACACCATTACCGGCAGAGTTGCAGCCTATATCATCACCTTCTCAGGCTCGAGTAAATCCTCAGAAGCCAGTCTCTTGCACGAAAGACATTCTCAATCCACCGGACCGAGGTGAGGACCATACCATACTTCAAGCACTTTTCAGCATAGACATGTTAATCCTGTTCATTGCAACATCATGTGGTATAGGAGGGACATTAACAGCAATAGACAATTTAGGCCAAATCGGAAAATCTTTAGGCTACCCTACTAGAAGCATTACAACGTTTGTGTCACTAGTGAGCATATGGAATTATCTTGGACGTGTTACATCTGGCTTCGTCTCTGAAATCTTCTTGACAAAGTACAAATTCCCTCGACCCTTAATGCTTACACTCGTCCTTCTCTTCTCGTGTGTTGGTCATCTTCTAATTGCCTTTTCCATTCCAAATTCTCTTTATATCGCCTCTGTGATCATCGGGTTCTGCTTTGGCGCGCAATGGCCACTACTTTTCTCGATAATATCGGAAATATTTGGCCTCAAATTCTACTCTACACTGTTCCAATTTGGAGCTGTTGCGAGCCCAGTTGGGGCATATATTCTTAATGTGAAAGTAGCTGGAAAACTCTATGATAAAGAGGCACTGAGGCAAATGGAAGCCAAGGGGCTTACAAGGGAAGAAGGACAAGAATTAACATGTTCAGGAGGAGAGTGTTATAGACTATCTTTTATTATTATTACAGTTGCTACAATTTTTGGGTGCATTGTTTCATTAATTCTGGTGTTTAGAACAAGAGAATTTTACAAGGGAGATATATACAGAAAGTTCAAGGAGGAGGTTAAGGCGGTTGAAACCGCGGCCCCGACCAGTACCCCCATTGCCAGTGAACCACTGGCATGAAGGGGTAGGTATGCAGACGAAGAATAGTGACATGTATCAATTTTCTTTATCGTTTGCACGGGTAAATTTTGTAATTCGTAATCGAAATAAAGCTCTATGTCGGCCCCTGACCACATACTTTAATAATTTGCTTTAATTTTCAAGAAACGTAAAGTGAAAAGGATAATAAACTTCGATGAAATGGATTGTCATGCTACTAAGGGTGTGTTTGAGCCACATTATTTTGGATGAATGTATTTTGGAATATTAGAATAATTGAGAATGTGTAGTCGAAAAAATGAAAAGTTATTGATATGATGAAAAATATTATTTTATTGAAGAATATGTGGTTAAAAATAAATAGAATAATGATAATGAAAATTTTAATGTGGCTCAAACATGGACTAAATAACATAACCGTCACGTCGGTTTTTATTGAGTTGACTCTTGACTTGAAAAAAATTGAAAAAGGAAGAAAACTATGATCTAAAAAATTAGGAACAAATTCCGCAAAATGTCAAAAGGATGTACTGTACACCCACCCCCCGCCCCTCTTTAGTAAAAAATCCCTAGTGTCGTCTCTCTCTCTGCCCCCGAATATTTATGTATATGTATTTCTCAATATCTATACTTCACCCTCGCCGGTTTCATCGCCGGAATATTTCAGTCGCCGGCGATCTATAATCGCTTCCCGTTCTCCTTATTCCTGCTATATTCCCTCTCCCCCTGAATATTACAGGTTTAGATCCATTTTGTTTATTACACAATTACCTTTTTATTTCTTTTGATCTCCCTTTCCGGTGTCTTTTTATCATGATTTAGATTTTTATACACTTCAATTAGGTATATATATATATATATATGCATGTTTGGTGTTTAGGGTTAGGGTTTTAATTGTTATAGAGGGGGAAGATGTTCAATAAAATCATGAAGAGAGGCCACCGTAAGGTGCCCAAATCGGATGGAGCCGCTGTTGATTATGCCTATGCTCCGACTGGACGGAGTTCCGGTCCTGTCTCTACCTCCAATGTTGTTGTTAACCATGCTTCCCGTGTTGGTGCGCCGCCTGTTTCGTCCCAATTGCAGCAACTTCCTGCCACGGCCGGAATGGTTCCTCTTCCCGGAACCATTGAGAATCTACCTATGTTCCGGGATGTCCCAGTTACCGAGCGGCAGAGTTTATTCTTGCGGAAACTCCAAATCTGCTACTTTCAATTCGATTTCTCGGATACCCTTAAGATGGTGAGAGAAAAGGAGATTAAAAGACAAACCCTCGTGGAGCTTGTAGAGTTTATTCAATCTGGGTCTGGTAAAATTTCTGAAAGCAATCAAGAGGAAATGATACGAATGATATCCTTGAATATTTTCCGATGCTTGCCTCCGGCCTCTCATGAAAACACAGGATCGGAAAATCTAGACCCCGAAGAGGAAGAGTCTTACCTTGACCCTTCTTGGCCCCATTTACAGTTGGTTTATGAATTGCTGTTGCGGTATGTGGTTTCATCTGAAACAGATACGAAGATTGCAAAGCGATATATTGATCATTCTTTTGTGCTTAAGTTGCTTGATTTGTTTGATTCTGAGGATGTGAGGGAGAGGGAGTATTTGAAGACAATACTGCATAGAATATATGGAAAGTTCATGGTGCATAGGCCATTTATTAGGAAGGCAATAAATAATATTTTCTACCGGTTTATATATGAGA
This sequence comes from Fraxinus cuspidata, assembly GCA_903798385.1. Lineage (NCBI taxonomy): Eukaryota > Viridiplantae > Streptophyta > Magnoliopsida > Lamiales > Oleaceae > Fraxinus > Fraxinus cuspidata. Next base: position 7,514 of record CAIGRP010133382.1, read on the forward strand.
CGGAGAGGCACAGTGGAATTGGAGAACTTTTGGAGATTCTTGGAAGTATAATTAATGGATTTGCACTGCCAATGAAGGAGGAGCACAAATTGTTTCTTGTCCGGGCTTTGATACCACTCCACAAGCCCAAAACAGTAGCAATTTACCATCAGCAGTTATCGTACTGCATTACGCAGTTTGTGGAAAAAGACTACAAATTGGCAGATACTGTTATAAGGGGTTTGTTAAAGTACTGGCCAGTCACCAATTGCCAAAAGGAAGTTCTTTTTCTTGGGGAACTCGAGGAAGTTTTGGAGGCAACCCAGGCTGCAGAGTTCCAGCGTTGCATGGTCCCTCTTTTCAGACAGATTGCTCGTTGCCTCAACAGCTCTCACTTTCAGGTGCAACACAATCACTTGGTTCCTATTAGACCTATCAGTTTCTATGCACATTTACTTCTTGATTTATATTGCTTGTTCTGCAAATTTTTGTATGAATCTTGTTAGTGTTACATTTTAATGTGCTCGATTTCTGATTTCCTTTGCATGAAATAATGAATACTGGTTGGATGGTAAAAATATTCGTGATCTGGATGCATCTTTGTTTTAATGGTATTCTTTCGGTGGTGATAGTGATGGTATCGTTTCTTGTTTCTGTTGTTTGTGTGGCTGACATTGTTGTCCTCTCTTTTTCTTTAATCAAGATACTACATTTACTCAGCTTTTACTTTATGTATTGATTTGTCAAACTAGACATGCTTTTCGATCTGTATCTCACACTTAATTGAATAATGACGTTGAAGCATGAACCTTTGGTGTGATGTTGGTTCATTTGTAAGGATTGGAGCCTAAATATGATGCACTTCCCATATTTGTGCAATGTTTACTCTGCCTTAGTGATGGAAAATTTTTAAATTTTTAATTATAGTCCATTTTGGTCTTCTGTTTTTTTTTCTCAATTTCTGTCACCTTTTGGATATATCATCAGATTTGATTTTTAGTGAGAATGCCAAAATAATCTCAGTGCTTTATACAGCTTTTTTCATAACTAGCACTTCTATTCACCATTTCTGGAAGATGGACATTAGAATTTTGGATGTGATCGTATGTCTCCCTTTTAGTTTTGGCTACAAAAGTTATCCTAGAGGAATGTTGTAAGCTTGGTCCCATTAAATATACTATGTTTTTTTTCCTCAAATTATCTTGTGTAGTCTTGAGGTTGGTAATAAGTTATAACCCTGATCCTTTTGTGATGAGGAGAGAAACATGGACCTCATTATTTATTTTCACCCACTACTTTAGATGTGATTTTGGTGACTTGCTCAACCAAAGGTTTGCCGGTCAAAGTAATGCAGAGTTGACATTCAACATCTTTTTTCACTCTAATTGACTCACATTAAGAAACTCTTGACTTTTTTGGTTTAATACCCTTCATCATTAGCCTTTTCCTCTTGTGCTTGTAAACTTAAAATTTATTTAATGGTTATTGATAAATTAGTTATCATGCTTAGCTTGATACTGGGCAGTAGAAAAATGTAGTGCTGAAGAACCTTGAAGCTGGTCGCTGATCCTGGGCCATATATGATCTTTGAATCTCATCTTGTTCTTTTTCAACTTGTAGATTCATCGATGTTGTTTTTTAAAACTTCCTATATTGCTTAATTAATACTAATTGAAGGTGTTTCCCGTGGAAAGCCTACCTCTAAACTACAAGTTTAGAATCCTTCTGCTCTAGAAGGTGTTCTCCAATAACAAGTGGGTGTTGTCGAGAAAAAAATAAAATTAGTACATGTATTTGGATCCTGTTAGTTATATATTTGCAACATAAATCTATGGTTTGCAGGATTATAAATAAGCGACCCATTCCAAATTATGAAAGGAAGGGGGATCTTTTGTCCTATTTCATGCATACGCGACATAATGCCAATTTTTGCTTGGAATTCGCATGCACGAGCAATTGCAAAATACTCATTAAATTAATGAGGTGTTGTTTGTACATTTTTGTCAGATTTGAGACGAGAAGAATATTGAAACCTCTTCTATATTGAAAATAGATACACCCAATTCCTTTGCTACATGGTGGAACATATATGATGGAGATCATAGTAGATATATTTTTAAAGACTTTCCCATGTTTAGATTCTTATTTTAAGAAAAAGGTTTATCGTATAAATTTTTTAATATTTTATGTTATTTCTTTAGTTGTTTCTAACTTAAATTGGATTAGTTAAAACAATATAAAGGGGGCTTATGCATTTTATTTTACACACTTGATTATTGAATAAACAAATATTTTTCTCCCTCTAATTTCTCTCGACATTTGCATGCTAATTGACTTAATTCTTTAACTTACATATAATTTCAAATAACGGTCTTGTTTTCCAAAATCAAAATATTATTTTGTCTACCATTTCACGTACAATGAACTCAAGCTTTAGAACCATTTGGTTCAATAAAAAAGGCTGCTTACTTATTCCGTACTAAACAGAACCTCATATTCATTGTCCATATATGTGTAAACATGTGATCATATGTAGATGATGTTGAAACTTTTCAAGACTTAGGAATCCATTTTAAAATGTCAGTCTTGTTAAGATGAGTGTTAAGATGAGTAGGCCAATCATTTATATGTTGGTTAATGTTTCATATTTATTCAATGTGAGATTTATTCCTTTAACACGCACCCACGAGATGGTGGCTAGAAAAAATATACCAATCCTAAAGATCCATAGGATTAATTGTGGATCCAAAACAACATTAGGCTCGTTTGAGCAAATCAATTTCTGNAATTGTGGATCCAAAACAACATTAGGCTCGTTTGAGCAAATCAATTTCTGAAATCTGTGCATTCATTTGAGTTTTTATCCGATTGAATTACTCGTTTGTGTTTAATGGACTACTTTGAGTTCATCTTAAAAAGTCATTATTGTTAAGAGGTGGCCCGAACCCTTATATCGTGTTTTATATTTTCAAATTTATTCAACGTGGAATTTATTCATTACAAAAACTGTAACCAATACAGCAAAACGAGATAGCAACAATTTGTGTGGAACTATTCACAAACAAAACACACACACTCTCTCTCTCTCTCTCTCTTCACCCCCTTCTGCTTCTTTTACAATTCTAGTTCTTGTTTATGAGCGTCCATCATCTATACAACTACTCTATGTCACTTGTGACTTATTTCAATCTTTGTTGGAGGTAGCTTGATTACTTTTGGGATATGTGACTTCATAACTGCATTTTTCTTGACGCTGAGAACTTTATTTGCCCATAATCATTCTGTAGTAATTTTTTATCTTGAGAGAAAATGTATCACTTTCCATGTGCTATATGTTGGAAACTATTTCTCCATGCTATTAAAAAGAAAATGGAAATATTTGATAAGGTGTAGCATGAGGAACACAAAGTCTATCAAAGAAAAGTTTCTTCTGGCATTATCTTCTTTTAAATTACTGTGACTGTTGGCACCACCACATATGGATTCTTAGATAATCTTTTAGTGCTGTTGGTAGCTGTTAATTGTCTTTCTGTTGAATGTGGAGATGGTTAATACTTTTATCCACCGTTCATTTTGTTAAATGAGTGATGCTGATACTATATGCTATACATTATAGTTACTTTACCGTCTTATGTTTCTGTTAGATCTAGCAATACTCAACCTCGCCAAAACACACACATCAATCACTTGGATTACTTTCCACCTAGAAGAACTCTCCTCATCATCTGAGTACACTCACCCATCATTACTAATGGTTTAAATAATTTTGATAAATACATTGAATCGACTTAGTCATAATTTCATCATACACTGTTGCCTTCTGTTCTTCCATGAAACTTTTGGCTTGTATAACGGAAAAGCCTAAAAGTATTACAAAATTGCACTACTTTTTATCCGATAAAATTGGACAATGTTCCATGAGCTGACTGAAAAATGAGTGCCGCATTTTGAAATTTAGGATCTACATGTCACATTATTAGTATTACCTTTTTTGTGAAATCTCCTCTTATTGTTAGATAATTAGTGTCAAGCTTCTATTCTACAGAAAGTAAGCTCTCAAGTATAATTTTTATCTTAAGATGTGGTCATTTGAAGTTCTTTGGAATATAAATTGCCACATAAGTAAAGATAAAAAACTCCATATTTATATTTCCTTTAGTTGATCTCTTATTTAGGGGGTGTGATGAATATTATGGAGGAAATAATGTATTTTAAATAGTGATATAATAGAAAATATGTGGTTAAAAAGCAAGAAAAAATTATTGATGTGATGTAAAATATTATTCTATTGAAAAATGTGTGGTTGAAAATGAATTTTGAAAGAATGTATTTTTAGATAATGTGTGTCAAACAAGGGCTTAGATGAACATAATAGTATGACATTGTGATTGAATGAATCTAAGATTGGGAACATGCAGAATCAGCACTTAAAATTTCACAATCAGTTAGCTGCCATCTCTCTCTCTCTCCCCCTCTGTGTGTGTGTGTGTGTGTGTTGGCCATTGTGCTGGTTTTGTAACAAACGCATAATGTCCACTGGAACGTTCATGGATTTTATCATCATACTCGTGGATCATTGATGAACTGATTGGATTAACCTGTTGGTCATTGGCTATGTTGTTGCACTTTCTGCGGCAGGTGATTTTTAATGAGAAAAAGATGTTTGCTGTGGAAGGCTAGTATATATTGTAACAAGAGAAGAATATAACTGCTATTGTATATATTTTCAATTGGTTATTGGGTGGAAATTGATATTTCATTTCTTTGAAATGATAGGTTCAAGTTTCATGGAGCCAACTACAAATTTGGTTTGATTATTCGGGGTTATTCTTTTAATAAGTCATACTTGTTTTGTGTCTGGATCCTAGGTTTTATTTTTCTTTTTAACTTTGTGCATGCGGAGCCAACTACAAATTTGGTTTGATTATTAGGGGTTATTCTTTTAATAAGTCATACTTGTTTTGTGTCTGGATCCTAGGTTTTATTTTTCTTTTAACTTTGTGCATGCAGAACGTAGACGAAATAAATCTAACGTCTGTTATTACTTATTAGAGAAGAAAGCTATTTGTTCTAAAGTAGCTTATCAATTATTTTAATTGAGGCAATTGCATGAGTTTCATAGTATTTTCTGAGGCAAAGTAATGTTTCAGGTTGCGGAACGAGCACTCTTTCTGTGGAATAATGAACATGTAGTAAGCTTGATTGCCCAGAACCGGAAGGTCATTTTGCCAATCATCTTCGAGGCCTTAGAAAAGAATATCCAGTCCCACTGGAATCAGGCAGTCCATGGTCTAACTGTTAATGTTCGAAAAATGTTTTTCGAGATGGATGTGGAGTTGTTCGAGGAATGCCAAAGGCAGTATACAGAAAGGGAAGCAAAGGCGAGAGAGTTGGAAGAACAACGAGAACTGACGTGGCAGAGATTGAGCGCTGCTGCTGCACAAGAAGGCTGACGGGATATGGCTATTGCTTTTTTGGAGTGCAATGAACAGTCCCCATCCAAGATCAAAAGGCGAACCTCTTTCCCATGGTATTTCATTTTTATGTTCTTTCCTTTATAATTTTGCTTTGCCCAATCATTAAGGATTACAGGTTAAGCAGCTATTAATGTAACTTAGATGTATCAATATGTGCTGCAGATTAAGATTGGCTTGTGAAGTATTTCTTGCATTTGGTTTTTACCATATTACCCAACTTGAGAACTTTTATATTCTCGTGTAGAAATTAGTTGACCCATGTTTTTTCTCTTGAAGATGATTGGTATTTGGAGTTCTATGGATGACTTTTTGTTATTTTTTTGGTCAAAATTTGTTTCTTACTTGAACTGTCAATTGTATTCTTTGGAAAATAAGTCTCAACTTCTGCGAGCACGTCTTATTTAACTTATACGATGGTTCTCTTGATTATTGAAATTCATGCTCGTTTCAATGTGCTTTTCTTTCTACAATGGCCAGTTAAATTTTATATACAAAAAAATAAAAAAATTATCGAGTCAGTCCTATGCCCCAGTATTTAAATCAAGTGAAACCCACTTTTCAATTTGGCTTACAATGATATTTCTATTCTAATTAAATTAAATTAAATAAATAAATAAGAAAATCAGAAGAGAGAGAGAGAACTTAAATAGAATGAAAATTGAGTAAGGCTATAAAAATTGAATTGTATAATCATTGATGTTCCACTATAATAATAATAAATAACATTATTCATAAAAATTTGTGTCTAGTTTGATTTAAAAAGAATTTGATCAAACAACTGACAAAATTTTGTTCTTAATTTCTGAATACTACTACTTATATATAAGAAGTTATATAATAGTTTACGTACAAATTATGCATTAAAAAAAGTGGATATTTTTTTTTTTGTTGAAGAAATTTTAATCGAATCATATCTCACCATATCGTGTATGTAAATCATTATATAATACGTGTAACATAAGCATTAATTTTCCTCTTTTAACATTTATGTCATTCAACGAACGTTAACATGTTATACAATTAGCCTCTCTTTGGTTTAGATGAAAATTAGAATTTGATAAAAAGTTGTTAAAATATGTAGTTAAAAAGTCGATAAAAGTGATGAGTCCTACGAAATGTGAGGTTAAAAATAAGTGAAAAAAAACGAATTTTAAGAAATGAGAATTAAACAAAGGCATAATAAAATATATTTATTATTTATTACAAAGGAAAAGTAATATTATTTACTCATTTTTCAAATTTATAAATTATTTATAAAGAGGAATAATAGTGAGTTTCACGTGAATAATAATTACTCCCTTCGTCCATAAAGATAATCCTGTTTTTATTTTTCTTCTAACTCAAATTATAATCATGTTTCTTGTTTGAGAGTGTAGTTAATATAATAGTTTTGTATTATGCTTCTATTTAATGCGTTTTGTTATCACAAATATTAATCACTTCATTATTCAATTGTAGTTTGAACAATAAATTAAAAAAAAAAATTCATCTTTCATGACATTTATTTATTTGTATTGAATGACTTTGAAATGTTAATTATCTTGATTCTTACATTAAACAATAATTAGTACCAAGAATAGTATAATTACATAATATTACATGCATAATTTAATTACCTTGAATATTGATTACATTAATGTGGGAGTATATTAGGAAAAATGATCGTAAAATTTATTATTTCAACTATGTTACCTAAATTTTCTTAACATGTGAAAAAAAGAAATATGACTATCTTTATGGGAGGATGTGAGTGATGGTTATGAATGTATCGTTGAAATTAATATTTGACTTTGATTGAATTTATAAATCGTGTATAAATTTGTATCCAAACAGAGTATAAGATAGCATATCAATGAATGCTACTTGAATATCATCTAGATTGACTATAATGATCCATCTAGAAAGATAATGTTACTATTAAGTATTAATTAATACTTCGGAATAGTGAGGTTACAAACATCGAAACATTGCCAAGAAATCACCCATACTTGTACTTATGTCGCCTAAGCACGTTACAACAAGTATTGATCTCACTATTTGAAATCGAATATATTAAACAACGACCTTTTATTTGAGTCGCAACTATTTATAGAGTTAGGTATATAAACGGATTTGATGAGGTGAAAAGAAAATGAGTTTAAACATGAACAGGTGTGAAAGCACGTGCTCTGACTTTGTACTGGGGTTGGCTGCTCCGAGCTACTGAGCGACTTCCCAGCATTCCTAGTCGACCAGAAGCTCTGGGTGACAGCCAGCAAGCCCATAGGGTTCTCGACTGACCCTCCTACGTCCTCCATCACTTTGTACTAACCCAATATGATACCTTGACTAGTGCCAACACTTTGTCCAAAATCGATATTTTTGAAAACTCTCCCAACACCTTCTCTTTCCTTTTATTCAGGCTTTGAGACCAGATACGAAAAATTTAGGGGATGTCAACTAGAACGCTATGAGGCAGAATATACACAATTTACGATGCTGTATGAACATAGTGCTGTAAATTTTACCACAAATAGTGGTGCATGCATACCAACAGAAAAATCATCTGGATTACTTAATGAATTGAATGGTTAATGCTTATTGATGCTACCAAAAATCGTACCTGATGATTTCCGAGCTCGACGACTAAGAAGGAGTACGAACGAGATCTTTCGATACATGAAATAAAGGCGTCGAGGTGTGTCCTCGTCGCCCCTCCGATGCTTAAGTCAGAGAGAGAATAAGAAAAGTTTAAGTGCCGAAAACTGAATGTTAAAAACCATGGAATTATTACTTAACTTTTGTTGTATTTATAGAGGTAGGTAGTACGTTCCTAGTACGACTACATGTTAAAATCCCTAGGAGTTCTATTGTGATTGGAAGTTGTAACTTAGTTAGTTTTGCTTTATCAAAGTGAATGGGTAGAAGTGGGATTCTGGTGAAAGAGTCCTTTTAGGATGAGGTTTCCTGTTGGCGGTAGGACTTTGTTTCATGGGGTAGGATCAAACTCGATGTGTAGTAAAGTCCTAACAAGTCAGGGATTTGCACGATATCTTGGTTGTAATTTCGAGGACAACCTGTTGGATCATAATGCCCGAGCTCAAGGAGGTGTGACCCGACGAGTGTCTCCGTGTTCGGTCCCAAGGATGGGACTTTTCTCCTCGGGATGACTCCTCGGCCAAACTCTAATATTGGTATAATCACTGGCCCACGTGCATACATGCCAAAGCCTCATGCTATGCTCGAGACTGGGATGTGATGCATATTGCAGTTTGGGAGGACTGATCATCCTCTTGTGAGGCAGATCGGCCTTTGGAGATAGATATACAGCCTTGTAATTTGGACTGTACAGTCTCCGAAAATTGGCTGGACAGCCTTTGAAATGGGGGGTGTACAGCCTTTGAGAATGGGCTGGACAGCTTTGAAAGTAGGCTGGACAGCCTTTGAAATAGGCTGCTCAGCCTTTGAGAATAGGATGGACAGCCTTTGAAACAGGCTGCTCAGCCTTTGAAAATAGGCTGGACAGCCTATGAAACAGGCTGCTCAGCCTTTGAGAATAGGCTGGACAGCCTTTGAAATTGGGCTGCACAGCCTTGTCAATGGGGCGTATAGCCTTTGAAAATAGGCTGCTCAGACTTTGAGAATGGGCTGGACAACTTTGAAGGTAGGCTGCCCAGCCTAGGGTTAGTGGTGGTGTGACACGTGGCCTCGATGTTGGAGCCTGTGATCGTCCTGGAAGTGTGGATGT
>CAIGRP010133437.1:0-16783 GCA_903798385.1 Fraxinus cuspidata
CATGCTAAAGTGCATTTTTCTCAAAAACACATTATAATGGAGCTAAAACACGGGCTTAGAGATGCTCCTCGATTGGTTTTTTTATTATGACTGTAGTTAATAAAATTACAAGTTCAATGCTCCACTATTTAAATTGTTTATATTAAGTTGAATATTTTACTTTGACATCTAAAAATATATATGTATATATTAAATAAAAAAAAAAAGTTGTTGGGAAAAAGTAGAATAACGAGCAAAAAATAAAGAGGATGTTGGAGTGAATAAAATTTACTTTTATATTTAAATATGTTCTTTATTATGACTCTTTGAAAATAAAGAGTTTTGTAAAGATATTCTAACCATACAATTTGTTAAAAAAACTTGAATAATAAATGATAATTCATTTTTTTTTTCGTGTTATAATCTTCTAAAATAATTTATCACCACTCTAATTGGCCGTGGAGGCTCACCTTCAATTTTCAACAAAATTTAATTTTAATCAAAGTAAGAATTTAATGGTCTTCCAAGCAGAAAATAGGACTCCTTTTGACCCATTATAATTATAATACTTTTTTTTTAATTGTACATTTTTTAATAAAATAATATTACACGTAAATTGAAAAATTTCTTCATTTTCAATCATTCATTCTTCAAAAAAATTGTTAATAAAAAAAATTATAATACCAAAATAACGAGCGCCAAACGGTATGGCAAGTTACGAGAAAGACCAATTTGACGTTCAAGAGTCAACAGTAATTCCTGATTCCACGTGTGTCATCATACACACTTCTCCCATTCCTAATCTGATTTCAAGAACCCTAATTTTCATCACCTATTCTCGCTAAAGCAATCTGCTGGCATTTTGTCTGTGATTCAGAATTGCATAACGTTTTGTAACAACACGTTTACTCATTGAGAGAGAAAGAGGGAGAATGGAAAGAGGAGAAGATGACGACGAAAGGAGAGAAGCATCTATAGCCTCTGCAGCATCTTTAATGCCGAATTTCAAGCCCAAAAGTAGGCTCACTCCATCCCAGCTCTCTAAGTTCCAAGTATAGCCTGATCGCCTCGCTATTTTATTATTTTTATTTCTCTGCAGTTCTAAATTCTAAGGTTTTGTACCAGACGATTTGATTTCCAGATCAAAGGAATATTAGCCCATTATATTGACTTTCTAACTCTTATATATCGAGAATCAGCAAAAAAATCGAAAACTATATGGCTTTTATAATGTTATTGCTACCTAATCTTTCGTTTCGTTTTTTTTTTTGGTGAATTTTGTGTCTTTCCTTGCGAATATTTATGGGTTTATTTTCATCGGATTTAATTCTTTCATATTTATTATTAAATGGAACTTTTTTGTTATGATATGTTTGCCAATTCAAAGATGATGATTTGTTTTGCCAGTTCAACTTTATGGATTTGTAAGCTATAATGCCTGCTTTCTGAATACAAAGGAGAATTCTGGTTATCCGTTCAACAATATATAAAAGAATTGCAGCAAAAAAAAAAAAGGCATGGCAGAAAAGGATTTACACAGCCGATCTAAAATTTATTTGAAAGAAGCCTTAGCTTCTTGTTATTATTGTTGTAGCTGTCCTGTTTTCTTATGATGCTGTTATTTATTATTGATTTCATTCTGAAGTAATGGGTGATCATAAGTTGCTACTCTTTCTTGTAAATTGGAGATGTTATTTTACCAGCATTTGGAATTTTTTGTTAGGAATTGCATAGAAGGCGCTTACAAATAAAAGCCAGATCAAAAATAAAAAAGAAACCAAAAGGTATGTCATATTGTTGTACTTAGGCATTGCTCCCTTGATGTGAGAGTTTGTATGATTTTCCTAAGAAATTTTTGTAGGATTAGTTGACAGCGTTGGCAAATCACGTGGAAAGGACATCAATGGTAAAGAGTGCATAGATAGAAACCCAAGTAAAAGCATTTTAAATTCCAGCTTTCCATCCCCGGAAAACAGTTTGGGACATACTTCCTCCTTGGAACAAGGCAAAGTAGCAGCAAACAAGGCATCAAAAGAGTGCCAAAAGTTGCATTGGGGGTACGTTTCAACCTTAGTTTATTGATCTAGTCATTTCAATTCCGTTATAGTATCACTACAATTGAAAATGAAATGTTGATTGCCAACGTTTTTACTCTTTAATATAGTAGGCAAATTTTGCATCAACTTATGTAACTTTCTATATTTGCTGCCATTGTTTAGGCTTGACGTGAAGGAAAGGTGGGAAAGGAAATCGAACATGTAGATGTAGTAGCTAGAACTGAAGCTTGCGTTTGCTGGTGGAGAAAATGGATGATTGAGAAGGTGAGTATGAAACTATCTTCTGGTTCGCAGAATAAGTATCCTCAGAAACATCCCTAAGCCTAATTTTCAACTGTTTTCAAGGGGGAATATGATCTGCAAAATATACACAGACCATTTAGTAACTGATATGTTTGAAAATTCAATGAAATGGGCATGAGATATGTGGCTGTGTAGATATATATGTGGTTAGGATTATTGGCAGATGCTTCTATGATTGATTTGAAATCACTCTTGTTGATATGGATGAGCATGTAATAAAGCTTGGTTGCCACCCTTTGGCATCGCGATTGTGCTGGAAAGACTATGCTTTAAGATTCTCCATTATGCAGGAAGTGTACATTCCCTTGATTCTCAACAGACTAGATCTAGGGAAGATCTAGATCAACTAATCATTAGCAATTACCATAACGCGCGACTCTTCCAACATGTTTCAACAAAATCGTGAAATTTTCACCATGTCGAACCTGGTCCAGCTTGCAGAAAATCCGAACCCATACCAAGCCTAGCGCGACCACCAAAAACAGCTAACTCATCACAATGGCACACCCACCATTCTTTTCAAATAAGCACGCTAAACAAATGCGACTTCAAAAACCTCTCTGTTGCAGTCAAAATCCATAAAAAATCTAAAAATTTCGAAACGCTTATGCAAAATGAGGATAGAATGTTTCATCGAAGATATTTCAACACTTAAGTCAGTAGTTGATTATGATAAGTAGACATCGAATTTGAGGGAATATTTAAGAGTGTCTAGTTTGATATCGAGTCTTTTTATTCTTAATATAATCAAACCTAATATGTGACTATAATATTGATTTTTATTTTAAATTTCGCCCTTTCCTTTCAAATGAGCCTCAATCTCACCTGGTTTCGTTTCAATCTTTACAATTCGAGTTAGGCTTAAAGCATTGATTGGTTTTATCCATTAGTTATCACACAAAAAAGTTGGTGTTCTATCAAATTGAATGAAGTTTCTTCTATTCAAAACACATTGATGCCAACTAAGCTAATTCCCCAAATCTTGGTCAAATTGAATCTTCTAAGCAAGAGCTAAAATCTAAATTGTAATGTCCCACAAGGAAAAGAAGAAGAAGAAAGAAAATGAAAGCTAGGGCCGGGTCCTATGCTCACTCCTTTTTCGGGTCAAAAGGGAAGAATCGGACGGTCCATCGAAGATCCAACTTTTAATTTTTCTTCATTTAAGTAGGGTCCACCTTTAATTAGAACGTTGGCAGCAAAATGCAAGGCGCGTATACCCTTCTTTATTATACCGTTGTAAACTCATATTTTAAAAAACAAAACTACTTCCATTAAACTGCAAAATCTACAAAAATAATTCCTCCATCAATGGCAGTGGCCAATTGCTCTCTGCTGCAAGAAAACCATCCCTTTAATCCCAAACCGTTGATTGTCTCTCAGTTCTCTGATTCTGATAAAACCCAACTCCTACCGCTCACAACAGAGAGTTTTGTCATGGAGAGAGGCCCTAGATATGAAGCTTATGCTGATCTGAGAGAAAAGAAGCTAAGATCAAAGAATTTGATTGAAGTTCAAAAAACCCCAGAAAAAGTAGAAGTGGAAAAGAATCAAAATAAATCTGTTTCGGTTTTGACTCCACCAAAGAAGCAGGTGAAATTCCAGGGGAATGTGAATTTCACAACACCACCAAAAAGGCCTAAAGAATCATCTGTTTTAACCCGATCGGTGCCTGATTTTTCATCCGTCTTACGGAAGGAGAACCGTAAGCCAGTGGCTGCGCTGCCACCAGTAATGGAGAGGTCAGTGACGCCACCACCGGCCGGGTGGAAGAATGGGAAGGTTTATGGGAAAGTGGGAGGAGGGAGTAAGTCCGTGAATTCTGGGGAGAAAAAAAGTGATGGATTGATGAGTAGGAAAAGCTATGCAAACATGGATGAGTTAAAGGGATTGGCTGCTGCTGCAAGGAATGGTATTAATGGAGGAGGAAGGATTTCTAAAGGTGTTGGGAAGACTGTTTTGGGGTACAGACAATTCTAAATTTTCATAGGGAGGGGACGGGTGTTCCGACCCCTGGCCCTTCTACCTCCACGGAGCATTGCTCCTACGTTATAGAGTGATTCATTGATCTTTCATGTTTGTCTTTAGTATTAGATTCTTTTATTGATTTTTGCTGATTACTTGGTAGAGTGGTTTTGATTTTATCCTACTATAAATACTGTTATAGAGAATTATCCTTTTCAATCTGATTGTAGCACTACCATCTGGAAAATCTGTTGTGTTTTGAATTTTTTGCAGGCATTTTCGCCGTTCAATGTACGAGACTTATCACGCTCTTTTTATGACTGTATAAATAGTATTTGTCAATGAAAATATTGTCTCAGAATAAACTGGAGCCCAAATATTCGTTAATTCTCTGTTTCAAAGATGATTTGAATCTGTTTGTACAGATTAATGTAGCTTACTAAGCCTGCAAACGCCCTTTTTCCCCCTAAAAGACGTGCCATGATGCACCAGCGAAATGTTAAGAATGTACAGCTGAAGTGTTATACCTGCAACCAACCCTAAACTTCCATGAATTTGTACAAAAGAACTATCTTGCTTGGAGTTTACATTAGAGGAATCGTTGTAGGACTGCATTCAAAACTCCAGGAATAGTAAAATCTTTGCAGTGAATATCAAGAATAGTTTCAGGATAAGTGAAGTGCTTGTGGCCGAGCAGTAGTCGAACAAATTATGAAACATATGTTTTTAAAGGAAATTCTACTCGGAATATAAGGCACTTTGATGAATCATCAATTGAAGAGGATCAAAAGTAAATTGTCTAGATATATTAATTGGCCTTCTCTTTCGCACTGGTGATACAGAATCATTTTGCCTGCTACAAACTCTCCTCTTTGTTTCAAATTTACACTTACCCATTCTGGCAGGCACCTGTGGCCAAGGACTATCACTTAAGCTACAATTTAGCAGGTTTTTGGGGCCATTTGTAGCCACTACCTTGTTGCTCTGCATACTGTTAAACTTTGACCTTGGAAGAACTGCTATCCTCATCTGAAACATCTGATTTTGGTTTCGATTCTGATGGTCGCACTGATGACTATCCAAAACCTCTGCATTTTTGTACACCCCATTTTATATTAATCAAAAGTCAAGTTTTCTTATTCAAGTCAAATGTTCGACTAGTCAAGGTCAAAGTCAAATAGGGACTTACATGGAATATATTATTTTATTGAGGTTTATTTTACAATTGACAATAATTGAGGGTGTTAGATGGACATCATTTTAATTTGGGGAATTGCTTAACTTTTATTGTTGGAAGTTAAATGACTAAATGTTATATTAAATGGAAGATAGGGACTTCCTTTGCAAATTTGAGTTAGTGCACCACTAACTTGGCCATTTAAACCCAATTTTCTTTGTACATATACAAATAGAAAGCTGGGTACCGAGACGAGAAGCAGAGAAACAGAGAGAAAGAAAAGGAGAAAAGAAAGAAGAAAGGAAGAAGAGCTTGGGTTCAATTTCTTCAAGAGGTAAAGAAGTAAAATTCTTATAGAATGATGATTTTAAATTTTCTAAGTTGTTGGTTTAATTTTTAGATTAAGTGGAAGGAATATAGTTTCAAACCAACCTTCTTGATTTGTTATGCTAATTGCATAAGGTAAGCAATATTAGCAAACCCTAGAATTTTGAATTGGATTATTGAGTAAAGTAGTTTGTGGAAATGTTATGTTGATGGAATTACTCACATGAAAACATGAAGTTATGAAACAACCTGAAAGTTAAATTGGTTGAATTGTTGGTTGTTAGTTTTCATTAGATTGGAATGTGTGAATATTTCTATGATTGGGATGAAGGTTAATTTGAATGTAATAAATATTGGTAAATGTATTAGAAAGTAGATCTAGCTCCAATTGATTAAAGGAAATTTGAGAAATTTATTCAACTATCGAGAAATCAAGTTTTAGTATTCGGTTATATATTCAAGAGCTACTTGTATGGTAGTTGTTAAATTGGTTATTTTGTATTATATTTCAGGTGGTGAAGAAAAGATTGAAAAAACATATCGACTTTCATAGCATGTAGCTTGTCTCGAGTGTGCGGAAAAACTTATTTTTCGGAAATAAGTATTTATTAAACTTATGATAGATCATAAAATTGCTTATTTCATATAGTTGAATTGACAACATAATTTTCAAAATAAAATAAATTTTATAACTAGTACTTTTAGAAGTTAAATCAAGTTCAGATAAATCATTTCGATGGCATGTTATATTAGTATGTTCCAACATATCTAATGTTATTTTTAAAATCATCGAAAAGTAATCCAAGTAATTTTATCTGCTCTATACTGGTGTGAATGTGTTTTCACAGTCTTTGACCATTATGGTGATTTTACCAACTCTGCACTATTGTGAATGTTTTTTTTATAATGTATGACCAGATTATAGCATTTGGGCATCTCTGCGCACATTTGACCAGAATTATAGAATTTCATAATTGAATATCTTTGCCATGTATATTGGTATTAATCGATACATGCTTTCCGTTATTCCGAGTACCTTTTTGGTGTGATTTTTTAATATTATACCGCTTATCAAATTTTAGATTGCAAAGTTTTGTTTATTCAGAGTAAAGATTTCAGTTTATAGTACCATGAAAAGATATTTTCACTCATATTTATTGATATCAGATTTCTTATATCTATTATACCTTATAGTTATTTATTCAGAATAAAGATCAAAAAATTTTATGATTCCATTATGCTTGAATCTTAAAAGTATTATCAAATTTCGAACTATCTTAAAATTATAATAGCATAAGTAAGAGTTTTCAAAAAGTTTGCATAAATGGAAAAAGTATACTTATTTGCGAAATATCCACCCATTGAGTTACAAGTTCTCATACTTTGTCACCCTTTTCCTTATTAGATAATAGTTGAGTTGAGTAGTGTTGAAGCCTGTTGATCCACTTAGTTGAACCACACATTGTCAGCTTAAATAGTTCATATTTCTTTTGTGATAGATGTATCTTTTGTTAGAAAAGTTAATTTGTAATTTAGGTATCCATTTCATGGGCTCGTTGCATATTTTGTATCTTTAGTGCTTTTGGGGACCTTTGTTTGTAAATAATAATAAATGTCGATTAACCAATACTGTATTTGTAGAGTTTGTGTTTTGAGGGGCTAGTGTACCCTATTTTAAATTACTGTTTGGGCTTTTTTAGCCCATATTACAAAGAAAAAATTGCCATTTTTTTTAGAGTGTGTTACAATCAAAGTAGGTCAAAGTTGCCTTAGTGGTGGGCTCTGCACTTAGCTGGTATCTACCATCGATGCACAACACGTGTTGAGTCCACTAGGATGATTCGGGATGTGTCGTGTCAATTGGCATCAGAGCATGGTCATAGAGTTAGTAGACTTGCATCTATTTTGATTTAGTTCTTAACATATCATACATATTTGTACGAGGGTCATGACTTGTGGTGGTAAGACTCGTAGGCTCCAGGATGTGCCACCTCAATCCCTAACTCTATGCCTCATTTGATCTTGACCTCTACGTCGTTCTGAAAGACTTTTTCCAACTCTTACAGCTGCTTCTACAAGTTTTCCAAAATTTTCATATCCCGTTGTAGTCACAATTGATCTGATTTCTTCCCTCAAACCCTGTTCAAACATTATGCACTTATCAGCTTCATCAGCTACGAGAACTACAACATACTTTGACAATTCCACAAACTTTTTCTGATATTCAACCACCGTGGACGTCTGTACTAGCCTCAAAAATTCGTTTAGTTTTTCATTTTTATAGGAACGAGGCCAATAGTACTCCTTGAAATCATTCTTAAAATCATCCCACGTGATCACTAAATGATCGATATATTTACGTTGCACTGATCTCCACCAGTTATATGCAATCCTTTCTAACAAGAAGCTAGCAACGCGTAGTTTTCTATCATCAAAACAACCCATAACATGAAACACGCATTCAATCTTTACCATCCAAGATTCGGCTGCTGCTAGATCAGTCGTACCTGTAAACACTTTAGCCCTCAATTTAGTTGATCGTTCTATGGTATACTCTTTATCTGAGCTACGTAAAGTAGAAGCAACAACTGTAGCAATCCATCAGCTATAGGATCATTTTGAGCTACATTCCCCAGCCGTAACTGTTCATGAGTCTGATGAATCAACCATAATCTTCTCTAATATTCTCTCTATCAGATTAACTTGGGGTTGAGATGGCACATTCTGGAGCCTGTAACCTTTCTACACATACATGTGACATATTGAAAACAAAATCAAAATAGATGCAAGTCCACCAACTCTATGACCATGCTCTGATACCAGTTGACATGACCCATCCTGAATCACTCTAATGGACCTGACACGTGTCGTGTGCCGATGGTAGATATCAGCTAAGTACCGGACCCACCACCATGTCAACTTTGACCTACTATGACATACTTTTATAAAAATTCTGACAAAGTTTCATATGTAATATGGACTAAAACCTCCTGAACAATAATCAATTTTCTCAAACCTGTACATACAATTTAAAATAGGGTAAACCAATCCCTCAAAACACAAATTATTCAAAATACATTGCTGTTAAATCAACATTTACTATTATTTACAAACAAAAGTTCCAAAACCACTAAAGGTATCAAATATGCAGGGAGCCCATGATATGGATACATAAAATTACAAATTAAATTTTCTGACAAAAGATGCATGTATACTAAAAGAAATGTAACATATATAAACTGACAAAATGAGTACTACGGACAATGTGTGTCTCAACTCAGTAGGTCGACAGGCTCCAACACTTCTCAACTCAACTAAAAATGGTAACAAAATATGTGAGCTTGTAATTTAGTCAGTGGATGTTTCGTAAATAAGTATACTTTTTTCATTTATGCAAATTTTCTGAAAATTCTTACTTATACTATTACAACTTAAGTAAGTTTGAAATCTAATAATACTTTTAAAATTAAAGCATAATGGAATCATAAAATTCTCTACTATTTATTCTGAATAAACAATTGTAAGATATAATGGATATATTAAATCTGACATCCATACTAAAATATCATTTCACAGCACTATAAGCTAAAATCCTTATTTAGTAATTTGAATAAACTTAATTCTAAAATCTGATAAGCTGTATATTATTGAAAAATAATACGAAAAATAATACAAAAAATAAAGTACCCAAAATAACAATAGTCATGTATCAATTAAATTCTGCAATTCTGGTCATACATGTACAGAGCTACCCGAAGGCTATAATCTGGCTATACGTTATGGAAACATATTCACAATAGTACAGATGTGGTAAAATCACCATAATGGTCATATACTATGGAAACACAATCACATCAGTGTAGAGCGGATAAAACAACCTAAGTACTTCTGATGGTTTTAAAAATAACTTTAGATACGTTGAAACATGTAATACTAATGTATCATGTCAACAAAATAATTTATTAGAATTGAATTTAAATTTTAAAATAACTAATTATAAAATCTATTTTATTCTGAAAATCATATTGTCAATATAACTATACGAAATAAGTAACTTTCTGATTTAATATAAATTTAATAAATAATTATTTTTGAAAAAATAAGTTTTTTCCACTCAAGACAAGTTTAAGGCTATGAAGTTCGATAAACTTTTTCAATTCTTTTGTCATCACTTGAAATATGATACAAAATAACCAATTCAACCAATATCAAATAACTAACTCTGAATATAATAATCGAATACTAAAACTTAATTTCTCGATATTTGAATAAATTCTCTAAATTTCCTTTAATCAATTGGAACTAATTCTACTTTCTAATACCTTCACCAATATTTACTATATCCAAATTTACCTTCATCCCAATCATAGAAATAATCACACCTTCAAATCTAGTGAAAACTAGCAACCACCAACTCAACCAATTTGAATTTCAGCTTGTTCCATAAATTCATGCTTTATTGTGAGTAATTTCATCAACATAACATTTCCACATACTATCTTTACTCTATAAACCAATTAAAAATTCTACGGTTTGCTAGAATTGCTTACCTTATGCAAGTAGCAAAATAAATCAAGAAGGTTGGTTCGAAACTATACTCCTTCCACTTACTCTGAAAATTACACCAACCAATTAAAACCCTCGATATTTAACATAAATTATACCATAAAATATTTACTTCTATACATTTTTAAGAAATGAAGAAATTGAACTTAAGCTTGAAGAAGTTAGCACATAATTCCTTCATTCTTTCCCTTTTATTTCTTCTTTCTTTTCTCCTTTTTCTTCCTTTCTTTTTCGGTCTTCTACCTCGATATCGTTCCTCAGCTTTCTCTGTGTGTATGGAAAATGAAAAAAAGGGTTTAAATGGCTAACTTAGTGGGGGGTACTAACTCAAATTTTGCAAAGGAAGTCCGTCATCTTCCATTTGATATAAAATTTTGTCCATCAACTTCCAATGATAGACAAGTAATTCCCCTAATTTAAGTAATTAACTTCTTAAACCCTCAAATATTGTCAATTATATAATAATCCTCAATAAAATAATTAATTTCATATAAATCCCTATTTGACTTTGATCTTGACTAGCTGAACATTTGACTTTGAATAAGAAATCTTAGGGGCTGTTCTCTTTGTGTTTTGAATTTTGAATTCATTTTGAGTTTTGAATTTTGTGATTTGAGTGTCCATTTTGAGATTATTGAAAATGTGTTCTCTTTGACATTTTGAAAAATTGTTTTGAAAACACCAAAAACACGTTTTGAAAATTTGACTTGATTATAACTGAAAACACTCAAAATGACAAATTTGTTTTGTGTTTTCTTTATAAATTTTTAATTTGTTTTCAAAAATGTGTTTCGAACATGGGAAAGAGAACGCGTTTTCGCTATTTTGGAAAATCGAAAACAGAAAACGGCTTGAAAATGGTAAAGAAAACGTGCCCTTAACTTTTGACTAATATAAGATGGGGTGTAACATTATCTTCTTGGGAAGCACCATTGTTATCCGTGAAAAGGAAGTATGGTACAATGAGATTGTGTATTGACTATTGACAACTGAATAAAGTAACTATTCGCAATAAGTATCATTTGTCTCTTATTGATGATTTGTTTGACCAACTTCGAGGTGCCATGGTATTTTCTAAGGTTGATTTGCAATTAGGGTACCATCAACTCAAACTTAGGGATGTTGACATACATAAAATTGATTTTAGATCGCGACATGGCCATTATGAGTTTTTGGTGATGTCATTTGGGTTGACTAATGCCCCAGTAGCATTTATGGATATGATGAATATGGTGCTTCATCACCGATATTTAGAAAAATTTGTGATTGTTTTTATTGATGATATATTGATTTATTCTCGCAGTTGTGATGAGCATGCTAAGCATTTGAGGATTATTTTGTAGACTTTGTGAGATAAGCAGTTGTATGCTAAGTTCAACAAATGTGAATTTTGGCTTGACAAAGTTGTGTTTCTAGGTCATGTCATATCAACAGTAGGCATTTATGTAGATCCTTATAAAATTGAGGCAGTACTGAAATGGGAATGCCTACTAATGTGACAGAAGTACGGAGTTTCCTTGGACTGGCATGTTATTGTCGTCGATTTGTAGAGGATTTCTCTAAAATTGAACTTTCTTTTATTAGTTTGACTCGAAAGAACTCTAAATTTATATGGACTGAGGAATGTGAAAAGAGTTTTCAAGAGTTGAAGAATATATTAGCTTATTTTTCTATACTTACTCTTCCATTTGTAGGTAAAGAGTTCGTGATTTATAGTGATGCTTCACACCAAGGAATATGTTGTGTTCTAATGCAAAATGGAAACATTATAGCTTTTGCTTCAAGACAATTGAAGAAGCATGAGTTAAACTACCCAACACATGATTTAGAGTTAGCTGCAGTGGTGTTGGCATTGAAGATTTGGAGGCACTACCTTTATGTGAAAGATGTCAAATATTTACTGATCATAAAAATTCGAAGTATATCTTTGATCAGAAGGAATTGAATTTGAGACAAAGATGATGGTTGGAGTTGATAAAAGAAAAATTGACTACCATTCGGGGAAAGCTAATGTAGTTGCAGATGTTCTCAATAAAAAGACTAGTTCTTACTCTTCATTCAGTATAGTATGTGCTTCTTTGATTTATGAGTTTAAAAAGTTGCATTCTCAATTGTCAGGTACTATTTCAGGGGCGGTATGAACTGATTTCCAGGTAAGGCCTACTTTGATCGATAAGGTTAGAAAAGCTCAATCTTAATACTTGACATTGAGAATATTGAAAGCAGAAGTGATTGTTGGGTTAAGAACATATTATGTGATTAGAGATGATGGTACGTTGACTATGGACAATAGATTATGTGTTCCAGATATTCAAGAATTGAAGAAGGAGATTTTAGAAGAAATCAATAGTTCTGCTTATGCTATGCATCCGGTTAGTATTAAAATGTATAACATATAGAGAGATATTACCGGTGGCTGGATATGAAAAGATAGATAGCCGATTTTGTATCCAAATGTCTTATTGTCAGCAAGTAAAGCCAATTCGTCAGAAAACAGTAGGTCTTTTATAGCCACTACCTATTCCAAAATGGGAATGAGAGCACATTACTATGGACTTTTTATTTGGTCTTCCTTGTACACAGAGTGGTCATAATGGTGTTTAGGTTATTGTAGATCGATTGACCAAGACTACTAGATTTTTGTGGATCAAAGCCACTTATACTTAAATAAGTTGGGAAAGTTGTTTGTAGATGAGATAGTCAGCTCATATGGTACTCCATTATCTATTGTATCATATGGAGATCCTCGATTTACATCTAAATTTTGGTCTAGTTTACTAAGGTACATTTCAGTACATCTTTTCATCATCAGACAGATGGTCAATCAGAAAGGACCAAACAGACTCAAAAGTATATGTTAAAAACTTATGTTTTAGAGTTTAGAGGTAGCTGTGATACTTATTTGTCTTTGATGGAGTTTGTTTGCAATAGTAGTTACCATTCTAGTATAGAAATGGCTCCTTTTAAAACTTGATATGATAGAAAGTGTAGAACACTAGTATGTTGGGATGAAGCTGGTGAGAGGAAGTTAGTAGGCTATGAATTGGTTCAAATGGCTTCAGAAAATGTGAAATTAATCAGAAAAAAATTGAAAGCAACACAAAACAGACGGAAAAGTTTTGCAGACAGGCGCATGAAATATCTTGAATTTTCACTTGGAGATGAAGTATTTTTGAAATTTTTACCTTGGAAATGGGTGTTGAGATTTTGGAAACGATGAAATTTGAGTCCACGATATATTGGACATTATCAGATTACTGAGTAGATTGGTCCAGTTACATATCAATTAGATTTGCCAGCTGAATTATCCAGGATCCATAATGTTTTCCATGTTTTTATGCTTCGCAAGTATATTGTAAATGCTTCTCATGTTCTAGAGTCACAACCAATTTAGTTGAAGGAAAATTTAACTTATATAGAAGAGCCAGTGAGAATTCTGAATAGAAATGTGCAAATTCAGCAAAACTAGACAATTTCACTTGCCAATGTCCTTTGGAAGAATCGGGCAGTTAAATAGGCTACATGGGAGAATGAGGATCAGATGTGTGTTTAATATCCTCATTTGTTCATAGGCTAGCTAATTCCCAATCGAATTTTGAAGACAAAATTCGTTTAAAGAGGTAAGATTGTTACACCCCATTTTATATTAATTAAAAGTCAAGATTTTTTATTCAAAATCAAAGGTTCAACTAGGGACTTATATAGAATAAATTATTTTATTGAGATTTATTTTACAATTGACAATATTTGAGGGTGTTGGATATCATTTAAATTTGGGGAATTACTTATCTCTCATTGGAAGTTAAATGATTAAATGATATATTAAATGGAAGATGAAGGACTTCATTTGCAAATTTGAGTTAGTGCTACACTAACTTGGCCATTTAAACCCATTTTTCGTTTTCATATACAAACAGAAAGCTAGGTACTGAGACAAGAAGCAAAGAAACAGAGAGAAAGAAAAGGAAGAAGAAAGGAAAAGGAAAAAGGAACAAAGAATAGGTTGTGTTCAATTTCTTCAAGAGGCAAAGAAGTAAAATTCTTATGGAATGTGTTAATTTTTCTAGGGTTCTAGGTAGTTGGTTTAATTTCAGATTAAGTGGAAGGAGTATAGTTTCGGAATAAAATGGATTAGTTCTTTCCGAAGTTAAATTCAGTTCAAATAAATCATTTCGTGGGTATCTTATATTAGTATGTTTCAACGTATTTAATGTTATTTTTAAAACTATCAGAAAATACCCCAAGTGATTTTAACCGCTCTACACTAGTGTGAATGTATTTCCACAATGTATGACCATTATGATGATTTTATCAGCTCTACACTATTGTGAATGAGTTTCCATAATATATTACCAGATAATAGCATTTGGGCAACTCTGCGTGCGTATGACCAGAATTACTGAATTTCAGAATTGAATAGTTTTGCCATGTATATCAGTATTACTCGACACATGAGTATTGTTATTTTGGGTACTTTTTTGTTTGATTTTTCAATATTATACAGCTTACCAGATTTCAAATTGTAGAATTTAGTTTATTTAGATTACAGAGTAAAGATTTCAGCTTATAGTATTGTGAAAATATATTTTCACTCATTTATTGATATCAGATTTCTTATATTCATTATACCTTATAGTTGTTTATTCAGAATAAAAAGTAAATAATTTTATGATTACATTATACTTTAGTCTTAAAAGTATTATCAAATTTCAGATTTCTTAAAATTGTAATAACATAAGTAAGAGTTTTCAGAAAGTTTACATAAATGGAAAATGTATACTTATTTGCGAAATATTTACTCACTAAATTACAAGTTCACATATTTTGTCACTATTTTCTTTATCAGATAGTAGGTGAGTTGAGCAGCGTTGCAGCCTGTCGATCCACTGAGTTGAGCAACACATTGTCAATAGTTGTATGACTCATTTTGTTAGTTTAAATAGTTCATATTTCTTTTAGGATATATGCATATTTTGTCATAAAAATTAATTTGTACTATATGTATCCATTTTATGGGCTCGCTGCATATTTGGTATCTTTAGTACTTTTGGAGACTTTTGTCTGTAAATAATAGTAAATGTCGATTTATTTGTATTGTATTTTGTAGAGTTTGTGTTTTGAGGGGCTGGTGTACCATATTTTAAATTATATGTACAAGTTTGAGAAAATTGATTATTGTTCAGCCTTTTTTAGTCCATATTACATAAATACTTGTAAAATTTTTTTTAGAAGTATGTCATAGTTAAAGCGGATCAATGTTGCCTTGGTGGTGGATCTGAGACTTGGCTAATATCTACCATCGGCGCATAACATGTGTCGAGTCCATTAGTATGATTCGGGATGGGGTTGTATCAATTTTCCCACTCCAAAACTTTTATCTGATGAAGACTTACCAAAAGTTTGTGAATTCTCTAGAGTTGTAGCTGCACTTACTTTGGAGTCTGCCAAAATCCTCCATTTTTCAATCTGGACAAGATATGGGTAGTCCAGGCTTACTCCATTTCGACTCTTGACAAGAGGGTTCTGTTGGAAAATTATTCAATTTGTCATGTGAGCCTACATATGTAATTAATTGTGTATAAATGCTATATTAAAGTTAAGCCCAAAATTAAAGTGATCTAATAAATAATTAAGTAATTGGGCTTTCGGCATCTAAATAAAGTGTGAGTCGGACTATATGTGTAGAGACCGGATCCATTAGGATTTGTATTTGACGATGAGTCGAATACATATGGAATTATATATAAGGTTATGGTCCCCAATTCATATGTGAAATTCTCATTCTTTGTGGCATCCCATCAATACAAGAATATAAGAGAAAACATATTGAAGAGGAAGATCTATAAACCCACAATCGAGAATCAAGAAGAAGGTTAGATTCAAGACACAAATCAATGGATCCAGGTATGTTCGCGTTAATTAATTTATTGGTGATTTGACATAAAGATCTTGGCGAATTTATGAAGTTTAAGTTTCATGAAAAAGTTTCAACAAGTTCAACAGAGTTTGAGAAGGGTGAAGCAGAAGCCAATGGTTGGTCATTTGTACCCCAGTTTGAGTCTAAATCATCAAGCAAATTGGTCACATTTATGCAAGACGATTTCCCCTTCGGTTTAGAATTCTTGATTTGGTTTGGTACCAAATCTTTCGTTTCTCCGACACTGTATCTCGTTCAAAGAATTGAAAGGATGATGTCGAGTATGTAAGATCAGATTTTGACCCACTTCCTTGTAGCCCCGGTTCCAAAATTCTAGTTTCTATGAGATCGAATTTCAAGCTTTCGCATAGTATCAACATCACTAGCTCCATTATTCTTCGCATTTGGAAAACCCCCAGTATTCTCATCAGCAATCTACACTGTTAATACAAAATTCAAGAAATACCCAATATCTATGTTGGGTTTTGATACCCA
>CAIGRP010133440.1:0-21263 GCA_903798385.1 Fraxinus cuspidata
GATGTCAGCTTAAAGTTGGGCTCTTATCAATGCTTTTCCAGTTATATCGGCTTATCGTGATGTATCATTTACCATTGACTTCATTAGTAATTAAATTGATGAAATTAAATAAAAATATGCATATAAAATTCTTTTTACAATTAAAAATCGACAATAGAATCGCTTTGAGTGACCTTGAATTATGCTGGAGGAATATTCTCTAAGGCTGCCCTTTGGGGCTTTTTTATATTGTATACTTGTGTTATGTTAGCCGCCAACGTGCATTATTTCATTTGGAGAACCTTATAATCTTGGATTAATGAATTCGTCGATTCACATGTACTTTTGGACTCGTTATCATTCGTGTTAAAGTTGTGATATTTGCATAGTGCAAAATTCGACTCATATCATTCAAAATGAAAATAATTGTCAAATTTTAATTTAATTGTCATTTGCTTCTACCAAAAAAATGATAGAAACAATTTCAGAAGAACTCTCTTCTATTTCTATTCAAGAGTTCTCGCGTTTTTCTTATTCTTTGAGACCTCCAGAACTGGACAAGTTTCTTTTCGCAAAAGAACATGGATATGAGTAATGTCCCGTGACTTAAAAGTTGGGCCGAAGAACGAAATCTCTTAACCGCAAAATCATATCTAAATTGCTTTTTTGAAATCGTCGATTTGGATCCACATGAATTCGTTAACGTTTTGATTTTGAATTGAACCAAATCATTTTGAAGTGATTTGGTTTAAAGTCCCGTTTGGTACTCATTTTTTCAAAATACATTATTTCAAAACTCATTTTCAACCACACATTCTTCAATGAAATAATATTTGTCATCACATCAATAACTTTTCCTTACCTTTTAACCACATATTTCTCATTATATCACTATTTAATATACATTCTTTCATCAATAATATCCATCAAACACACCATAAGTTTTAATCTTTGCAAATCGGTTCAAACCGCAAAAAAGTTTACAATATATATATATATGAAAATAAATTAATGTATATTTTATCAAACCCAATTGCAACTAAACACAACCCATTTAAAACTAAACTCTATAATGATTCGTCAATGTTTAGATGAAGTAGAAGTATTTGGTGATTCACAAAAAGTTATAGGAAGTAATACCGTATTTGATCTTTCCATTCGCTATACTGATAATAGTTGTTTTATATCATTGAATGTTTCTAATTAGTCATGGAAGGTATTATCATATTCACTGATAAATAGTTATAGAATGTATTATGAACTCTCTAAATTCAAAAGTTATTTTATATCATTTAATTATAATCAATGAATTCATATACTATATTCTTATCTTTGTGGAGAAAATGAATCATTTATTACAATTGCAGATGTTTGTGCCAGTTAGTATCGACTAAGATGTTAACATATTTCTATCATGTTGTTGTATTATAATTATAGAATTTTGGTTTGCAACTTTTTAATGACACTATCTATGTTTTAAAGGGAAATCTTATACTAATATTTATGATTTAATTTATTCAATATATGTTTTTTTTTTCCTTTGATAAACTATGATTTTGAACTAAACCAACCAAAAAAATGGTTTAGTTTGAAAATTGAAGTGCTTTGATTTGATTAGAAAAAAATTTCAAATCACTTTAAATGATTTGATTTGAAATTTTTTGTTATAAACCGTCCAAACCAAATTATGTTCGTCCTTACATAAAAGTGAACAAAAGAAATATGAACGAAAACTATAGTCTATATATCCATTACTATTGTATGTTATTAGATTGTAGATGCTTTTTGAATTATCTCTTTCTTTATGGGTCTTCTCACGCTTCTAAGAGGAAAGACAAAAATTACCAATCAATCTCCCTTAGAAGAAGAGAAGCCTCGATGTCCACTGCTATTGATGCATGCACTACATCTCTCCCTTGATCCAGTAATAAGATTTATAATTTTTACAAGATATGCGTACATTCAACTTTTGATTTATTCGTAGGTTCGATTCATCTGAAAGTCGGCAGTACATAATAGGAAATTTCAAATCCATAAAATTGAGCCCTTGAAATTTTTTCTAGAACAGAACAAAAAATATCCAATCTTTCTATTGCATTTTTGTCTTTTATCCAAATTATGAATTATTCCCTTAATATCAATGTGCCCTACCATTATTTTACTTAAGGCTCAAGCTTATTTAGCACACCAAAAATATCTAAGTTCTTGCAATTGACGTTACGATATTCGAATGATGAAAAGTGGACAACGAATAATCACGTCTCTATGATCTCTAGAGTGAAAAATAAGTGACATGGTATAATGTTACATGATTTCTTTAGATCAGATTTTTATATTAAGACCCTGTTTGACATTCTTAAAATTTTAAAAGCATTGTTTTGAATAGTGATTTTTAAAAAATGAGTGGTTAAAAAGTAGAGAAAATTTTCGAGTTTACGTTTAGAATATTTTATTGTTAAAATGTATGATTGAAAATTAGTATGAAAAATAGATTAAAGTAAAGTTAAAAAAAATGTCAAAAAGTGGCTAAATTGTGAAAATAATTTTATTTTAATAATATAAAAAAGCTTGTTTAAACAGTGTTAAAAGCCGAGTTATTTCTTTTTATTTAAAACGGTCTTTGAATGAACCATATATATTTTGAGTCTAAGATGACTTTTATGGACTTTTTTTAGGTGACGGCTTCAGTGAATTTCATGGACTTTTAATGATTTCTTATGAAATTAATGAAACTCTCTCATAGATTTTTATTTTAAAACTCTTATAAGCTTATATAGAATTTAAAAGATTTTTGAACACTTTCACATAAAATAGAGCTTATGTGGATCTAGAATAATAGTGTAAAATTCTCACATGGGAGGTGATGGTTCCCACAATGCATTTTTACCTCCCGGTGTGAGTGTGTATGTACCAGTGACGCGTTATGTAAATTAATTGATGGATAAAACATAAGATGAGCATCAAATGTATATATTATTCTTTCTTAGATGTTTTAAATTTGTAATAAAAAAATGAAAAAAAGAAAAAAAATTATAAGAATTTTTAGTTGCAATTTTAATTTTTCATAGAAAATAAAGATAAAAAATAAGAGAGAGAGAGAGAGAGAGATAAAAAAGGAAATAGAAACAAATATAATTAGTAGAAAAATAATTTTTAATCTTGACTTTAATTTTCTTAAAAGGGAAAAAGAAGATTATTGAAAGAAACAAAAATACATATTATTTTTATTTTTATTTTTTTGTGAAAATCTCTCAAAATCTTGGGATGAATGAGAGATAAATTTTAAAATTTTATTTTAATACTTTTTGTTTAATAGTTAGTACATTAGAAAATTTATATAATTTTATTAAAAGTCATTAATAATTTGAATACATCAAAACTTATAGAAAATTCAAAAAGACTCTAATTGAATATATCGCGATTTTTATAGATTTTTTTAAAATCTATAAAAGCCTAATACATCAATACTTTTAGAAAGTTTTAAAAAGTTTACATTTAAATACTCCTAAACTTTTTAAATCATAAAAAAAGTCTTTAAAAGTTCCAATAGAATTTTTAAAACGGTTTTTGAATGAACCGTACATATTTTGATGCATTTTGGTGGCCTTCCGCGAAGACGCCTGATCGACGAGGGACGCCACATTAAAACGTACAAGAATCTTCCTGTGTTGAGCACTCTATTCAATTGTAACGAGGTCTTCAACGTGCATTCTTTTGTAAATCAATTTTTAAATCTCTCAACACGTTGAAATTTTTGTAAGAAAAACGGAAATGCTAATTTCTTTTAATATTTTTGGAAAATAAAATGAACTAATTTTGAGAAAATAATAAAGGTCTAAAACTATAATTTACACCATCCAGGCCCACGTTTATCTCATAGACGCTCGCACACACAAA
Organism: Fraxinus cuspidata; assembly: GCA_903798385.1. Lineage (NCBI taxonomy): Eukaryota > Viridiplantae > Streptophyta > Magnoliopsida > Lamiales > Oleaceae > Fraxinus > Fraxinus cuspidata. Next base: position 3,877 of record CAIGRP010133440.1, read on the forward strand.
ATCAAGTTTCTGTTTGTCTCCATTTAAATTGTTTTTTAAATTTTTATATTCATTTTTAATCACATATTTATACTATAAAATATTTAATGCATAACTATAAATTTTTTCATTATTTTTTAACCTAACATTTTCCAAAAAATAACTAATTTTTTAAAATAATGACCAGCTCTCGAAAAATATCTGGTTAACATTTGCCGAAGATATTATCTGGCAAGCTGACGTGGCATATGGACTATTTCTGACACGTGTAAAAGCGTCTCTATGTGGAGCTTTCTTGGACCCTAACAGTACTCTCTCACCGCCTTTTTTTTCTCTGTCTTGAATAGGGTTTTTTAATCCTTCTTTTCTATTTCTTCGGCTGATATTACAATTTCAGGAAATAAATTGCATTTGATTTGTGGCGTAATGGATGTGAATTACGTGTCGAAGGATCCGCCGGCTCCGGCGGGCTCTGAAGTGACAGAGTTTCGCGGCAATGAGTTGACTCGGTCGAACTCGGATTTGCCCTCTTTCATTGCTGAGAATTACGAAGACTTTTTGCGTGGCTCAGCGAATGCTACACCGGTAATTTTGCAATTTCTTCTCTATTTCAGTAACTATGCAGGATCACTTCTCAATTTTTATTATTTTTCTAATTTCCTTCAGTCTGTCTTTCTCTCTAAATTTGGTAACTTGATGCAGTAAATGAAGCTAATTAAGTTGGTAGAGTCTTGTTTGTGATGATTCGATTTTTAATTATATGCTTTCCAGTGTCTTTAAGTTATACTATATATTGGAGTTTCAATGTTTACTTTTGATCCTGTGTTGCATATGGCTTCATAGCTGGATAGAGGACTGGATGAGGAGAACAAAGGGGATTCTTCTAGCGGTAAAGGAAGGAAGAACAACTTTCTAATGGTAAATTGTTGCGATGTGGTTTTCATTTCTACGCGGTTGTATTTGGGTTGCGTTTGTTATTTGATGATAATGGCTCATTGATTAAGAGAATGATTAAAATATGTGTTGCATGAGAGAAACCTGAGTGCCGTAATACTATTTTTTTTTTTCCTTTTTTTTTGGGTCTATCTCATTGTAGCCCTACCTATTAATCATTTGTCTTGGGATTACGTGTGGTTCCTTTTGATCTCTTCAAAAACTAAAACCTGCCAGTTATGCATTTTTGTATGGATGCGTATGTTGCATTGCTGTTCGTTAGGAGAAAAAACAAGAATGGATCGATATGTCAACTGATTAAGATATTCCGTTAACTTTGTTGGCACTAGGTTAAGTCAGAGCCGTTAGTGAAAGCTTTTGAATGAGTTCCAGGAGTCATTAGCAGCCTCTAGTGGATAGGGAAAGTTTCTATGTGAGTGTTAGGAGTCTTTGAAGTGCTTTTCTTTTATAGGGCACGTGTCACAGAGCAATTTGGTAATTGTATAGAAGGGTCATGTCATGGTATCATTGTCATATGGCTGTATTGTGATTTGTTGTCTATAAATATGTCATAACATTATGGAAATAAATAATCTGAAATTTGTTATTTTTCACTTAGCACCCATGAATAACGAAAATATCTGGTCACTTGTTGATGGAGATGATGTATGTTTCTTGATTTGTTTGTACATAGGGATTAAATTCTTTACTTTATACGCGTGTGTTTTCATGCACTTATTGCACTTTGCTAATCAGTGAAACGAGGAAGCATCGTATTCAATTACTAATAGGTAGACATTTCTGAAATTGGTTGGACTTTGTAATAGTGGATTAGAGATAGCAGAAGCTTTTACACGAGACACAGAAACCATTAACCCTGCTTCTTTGAATGAGAACTAGATAACACATTTGGCAAACGATATAATTGTTCCCACAAGCTGTTGAACACTTTAAATTAGGTGAGATTAATTTTCATTTCATTTATAGGAACGTCAAACATTCTTTACTTTGATGAAATCTAGACCTCTCATATAGTATTGGTTTTCGTGGAACCAATAAACCTCCCATGACAAAATTGCATTTGCACAAATAATTCTTTCATTGACATGTTCATTCTTTCTTGCTTAAGACTTCAAACAGAAAATATTATACACTACTTATCCTAAAACTAAGGAGTACATCTTTGCTCCATATCACTTACAATCCCTTAAAATAATGAAAAGAAACATATGTACAACAACCCACTGCTACTACTTTCACTAACTCAAGATAAATAAAATATAAAAAATACGATAAAAGATAAAAACTGTAACAAAGGGTGTCTATTGACTTTTGGCTAACTATATCTCTAATTTTGGTATTGAAATGCTTACATATTTATTGACTTTGTAGGGAAGCTTAGTATGTTTCCAACTGAAAAAAATAAAAATCATTTTAAAGTCTTTAGGTGATGATCCCCAAATCTCTAGTAACTCGAGTCTTTTGATGGTGCTGTGAACTTCAATATTCATTGATCTCAGACACATGATCGCTTCCATATTCATGAGGAAATGATGTTTGCACGGGTGAAATTATAGTTTTACACGGTGAACTCAACTCAACAAAGCCTCATCCTATAAAGTTATATCAATCTCACGCAAGAAGGCAAGAGCAAAATAAATTTCGAAATACTTCAATAGATTTCATTATTTGTCATGGTAATATAAAATTATTTGTCATGGATATACAACCATTTTATCTGTTCTTTAATAAGAGTTTACCTGTAGAAGTGTAAATTGTTCTCTAATATCACCTTTTTCCCAGGAAAATTGCAGTGCATGGACCAATGAGAAGCACAACTTATACCTTAATCATTTGGAAGTGTCATTTGTTAAACAGTTGAATCAGTCAATGGGTTTACGTGCTCAGTGCTCAGAGCAGAACAAAAGTGAGATCTACGTATCTCAAAAGCGACATTCCAGTGTCCATAATGCTTCCGAGCAGGTTGAGGACCTAAAACATTTAAAGTCCATTTTTTATTTTTATTTTGTTGCATTCTCTTCCTGTTTGCATAGCTACATGCTATGTCTTTCAAATAAGAAATACATCTTGTCATTTATTTTCTCAGTTTTCCATTTTTTGGCATGGCTATTCGCAAAAGATCAATTATGAAAGGAGACAACCTCTTTTGCATACCTCAGCTGATTCCCATGACACTCATAAGAGTCTATGGATGTATGGTTCCAGACAAAAGAGGAAACAATATCCTTTGCTGTCAGCTGATATACAAGAATCTCAGAAGCGTCAAAATGCTGATAAACCCTTAATCAGGAAACGAGTCTCATCTCAAGGATTAGAAACATGTTCGCAACAACTTCTTACCGGTGACCTCTATCGCGGTGATTTGTTTGAATTCCTGACAGGTGAATCAAACTTATCCTTGATGCAGTTGATTATTTTTTCTCTCTCTTTTTGAAGGAGGTGGTATTTTATGTCACTTTTCAAATTCTGATTATGACTACATGATGATCTGAGTTCTTGTTATATTTCTTCATTTTATCAATATTATAATGGGAATATTAACTAATCTTTCCCCTATACAATAATATGGATGGAGGGAGAGCAGGATAATTTCAACTGTGAAGGTAAAATAGGCTTCCATATAATTTGCTTGTTACATAGCCTGCAAAAACAAATTTCTCCCATATTCTCCTTCACCTTTCATGCATAATCTATACAGACATGCTGGTTTTTCTGGACTCCTGCATGCAGGTGTACTGATCTTTCAGCTGTCACATTATATATTCGTGCATGAATAACCGTACATGAAAACCTATTGGTAGATATTATAGTGAAGTTAAACATCCATCTTGGTACTAGTTGATCTTGATGATCTGCTTTTTGAAATAACTTCTTTCTCATTAGAGTGAATTTAAATTGTGTTGACCAATCTTTAGGTTGATAAATAAATTATTTATGCTTACTTTTCCTTCAATTTCATTTTGTTTAAATTTCAAATCAAATTTTCTTAAAAATCAGGAACAGATTGGTCTTTTATATAATGTTACTCCATGCAGTGGTATACCCAATTCTCATTTTGCTGACACCTATTTACCATGGTTGAGAATAATCGTTTTGAACATGTTACGGCATTTCGTAACTTCTGGATTTTGTCAATCCAGTGAAGACTTACTAGTTAAATTAAATTAAGCCTTGCAAGCAGTTCTAATTCTGTCTTCACAAGTTGGTTCTTCCTTCGTTGAATTAGAACTCACAGGTTTGCAAAAAAGATCCAAAATTATTTCCCCCCACTCTTATGCCTTTTGTATTTCGTTAGTTTTTCTATTATACATCATTACTGAAGAAAACTCGATTATTGACAGTTTAGCATCTGCTCGATTTCCCAGTCCGTCCTTGCTGCAGATTTTCTCCATTATTTGGATTTCTTATGTTTGCATTGCTGTGCTTTTGGTCTGATCTGTATGCTGTAACTGCAATTGCTGTCAAGACTTAGGAGCTTTCAACTATTTCATGATTTTTCTGGTCTCGAGTTAAGCCACTATTTCATGCACACAAGTTTCGAATCAGTTACCCCTCAGTTTTTACACACTTCCACAGATTAGATGGGCAGGTGATGGAAAAGCTCATGATCTGCGTCGTCGTTTACTTATCCTATTCTTCTGTCATTCAAGCTATTTTCACTACTAGAAGCAACATTGTCAAAGTCAAGATAAATAAAAGTACAGATATAGAAAGATTGTGATTGACAACCACCAACCCAGCTGCCAACCTGAAAAAGGGAGAAAATGAAATCACTAGCTTCTAAAAAACAAAAATAAAAATAGAAATAAAACTTGAGAATTGAAGTACTGATATATAGGGTGGTTCAGATGTTGGGGGATTATCAAATATTCAAACGTGAGCTTTGAATTGATGAGTCCCCTTTTAGCATGGATGTCCATACTACCATGAATCCAACTTTTTGTTCAGAGCAGTAACTGAGGACTCCACCACTTTGTTATGGATGATAACATCTCCTTTTGACATTAGAAATTGTAATCCTAATGTAGCCCTTGCATATCGCATTATGGCACATCTTGTGTATGTTTGATGTAATGATGATTTGCTGCCCGAGGCTAGTTTATAGTCTCCGTTTTCCTGATGCTTAATTGCCAATAAATATTTCTTTCTGCCCGCTTGTTTTACATTTCAACTTCCATTGGAGTATGGCAATTAACTTCCTTTTGCCTATTATATATGATAACCTTGCATCTTGGTCACTTCTTATAATATGGCAAATTGGGTTTGTGACAACAACTTAGGTAATGATGAAAACAGTCTGTACTCCATCAGTAAAATGTGTCGATTCATAGGAAGCTTCATTAGAAAGCATTTTTTTGCTACCCAACATTTAGTTTTGATAATTATCTGGTTTTTTACAAGAGCCATAATCAATGCCTGTAGATTATGAGACACCAGAAGGCCCTACCTTGTATATCGATTTAAAATTGATACATATGAGAGGCATATACCAACCTTACCTCTAAAATACATGGGTAAAGGAAACGGAATTTTCATCGAAAGAAGTTTTGTTTTCCAAATAGAATTTAATGATTACATGCTCCATATAGTTCAGTTTCTGTAATTTTTAATTTGTAATGTTTTGTTATGAAATGCTAAAATAGTCAGGGATCTTTCAGAGGGTACAGGTCAAAATTTTGTGGATGAGGGCTGTCAAAACAACCAACCAAATATTTCATCTCAGGCCAAAAGGTTGAAGAGAGCATTAGTGGAAAAGGAGGAGCTAGTGCGTTGTGAAGGCGTTTCAGAAAACTTCGAGAGCTTTGTAAATCCTGCAACCTGATGAAACTCCTCGACATAGTTCGTTTGAATTATAACAGCAATGAAAAGACTCCAAATTTAGAAGTACGGATAGCTTTTGATCTCTTTTGGATCCAGATGGTTAAAAAGGATGCCATCCAACAAATTTTGCACATTTCGAAATCGTGGGGGGTGCATATATCTTTCTAATCCAATATAGTAGAAAGAAATTTAACTGCGGGTTGCAAAAAAAAAAGAAAAATTTATCTAGATTTTATAGATGTCGTAGATGTAAATATAGATATATGTTTGTAAAACAAGGAGTGCTCTCTGTGTTGGATAAGGTTTGCAGGATGAGGTATGAGGACATATTTAGTACAGTATGGTACAAGACTCTGTAGTAGATAGTTCTATTCTCTTTCTTCCTAAGGCATATTTGATATAGATTTTCCGAGAATAAATTTTGTGAAAATTGATTTTTTAAGAAATGTTTGGTTGAAAAGTATTGGAAAATTATAGGTCAACGTACAAAATTATTTTATTGAGAGAATATATGGTAAAAAATGAGTTGAATGGGTCCAATGGGGACTATTTAACAGATAAATATATGATTGCAAATTAATGAAAGTTGTGGATATCATAGAATGGGTTGTCAAAAATGAAAAAAATGAGTTTTAAATGGGTCCAATGGGGACTATTTAACAATATGGGCCTTGAAACGCCAATGGACCATAGTAATTGTTGAATTATTCTGGGCTATTAAAGGTTGTTATTCCTGGAAAAGTTCTTATTTTTGTACCATTAATAATTTATTTTGACATTATTTTATTTTTCTTCTCCAATGATTTAGAGCCACGACTTGTGAGAAGTCAAAATGAGCTTTTGAAATCACTAAGCAGCATTGAGATTCATTTGATTAATTTTATAAAAGTGATTCTTCAAGTTAGGAAGTTGATCCAAAAGTCTTATCGGAAGAATTTATTTTAGAAATTAGTTAATTATAGTAGCTTCTTGAAGTAAAAAAAAAAAAAGTAGAAGCACAAAAGAAGCTATTTTTATAAAAAAAAAAAAGGAGAAGAAAAGAAGAAGTCCTATCAAACTCACCTTTAATGTGCTAAAAACACAATTGGTTCTAAAGACTATGAGTACTATTTAGGTAACATAGAAGCACCAAAAAAAGTTCCGTGGACCTTTTTTTTTTACTCATTTCCTTGATTTCATTATTCAATATGAAGGGAATGGCACAGTAATGCCAAACAACCCTCAAAGCTGAATTGTTGACCAGTTGACTGATTCTTTATTTAAATTGGAGCAACCTCGTGTTTTTGGAAATTTGAAGAAAGCCGTGTTTTAATTTACCTGTTTGAATGGAAGCTCATGATGTCGCCAAGTGTCAGCTCTATGATCGTTGGATGAAGACCTTTGAGTTACTCATATAAAAGGCTTCCTAGGGTTTCACAATGGACTTGGCTTCTGATTTTCTCTCTCAAACCCTCTCTATGCCGTTCAAGTTCTTTCTACTCTCCTTTCTATCTGAAAATCAAAACTCTCTTTTGATTTTTGTTGCTATCACAATATTGTAATCTTGAGTGGTTTCTATTTGTGATGAGTGTTGTGTTCTTGTGTGAACATCTGATTTGAGAATAGGCTGAGTACTGTGATATAAGGGGTTTAGTTTGAGTGTCGAAATTCCCGTCTTTTTTACCTTGATTGTGATTTCTCTTCAACTGGTGGTTGTACTTCAGTGGCTGAGGTGCTGATCCTTTGTGGTTTGCCTGAAGGTAACGATTAATAAAATTCTATTATCTTTATTGTGTTTTCTTGTTTGATTATTTGTCTATTTTCATATATTTGAGCTAACTGGTTGAACCTCCTCCTAACAGTGGTATCAGAGAGTTTAATGGAGGTTCTTGACTCTGTTTCTGGTAGATCTGAAAGTTGTGACACTTTCTTGAGCTGCTCTTCTTTATTTCTTGAAATCCTAATAAGGGGATCTGGTGAGATCATTTTTGTTTTACGGTTTAAAGTACAAATTACGTGTTTATACTCTTTAAGCTCTCTGCACTAGTGTTTTTAACCTGATCCCAGACTATCTTGTTAATTCCTTTGTCTAGAAACCCTGTGAGTTGTCTGGAATCTGAGGGTTAACTTGAACTCAGTCAAGGATCTTGATAATATTTCTCTGCTGCGATATTTATTGTAATATAATACATCTTTGTTGAATTCTGTACATGATTTGTGTTAAATATGACACTGATAGTATTGTTGTAAACAACTTGCTTCTCTGTGAAATAATTGAAGTTCTTTCATAACCTGCAACTATTGTATATTCTGTGTGTCTCTTGTGTGGTGATACTTGGTTCATTCTAAGTTGCAAGTGTCTATACAGTGTCTCTCTGATCTGCATATACTTCACTGCATACAATTTTCTTTAAATGACTAGCTCAAAATTTGAATTGGAAGTTTTTAATGGTAAATGAGACTTTAGTCTTTGGCGCCAGAAAATGAAATCTCTTTTACTTCAACAAAAATGTGCTAAAACCATTTATGAGTAATGGCCTACTAATCTTGAATCAAGTAAAGTAACTGAACAAGATGAAACTGCATGAAGTATTGTTTTTTTGCATTTGTCTGATAATGTACTTAGAGAAATTGGTGAAACTAAGACTACTGCTGAATTGTAGAAAAAATTGGAAGCCACTTATCTGAACAAAACCATGCATAATAATGTTTATTTTTTGAAACAGTTCTTTGGTTTTAAACTGGACTCATCTCTTGATCTTGAAACCAATACTGACAGATTTAACAAACTATCTCGTGACCTAGCCAATTGTGATGAGAAACTCTCAAGTGGACAGTTGGCCGTGGTTTTACTAAATTCAATTGGTGATAAAAAGTTTTTAATGGTAAATGAGACTTTAGTCTTTGGCGCCAGAAAATGAAATCTCTTTTACTTCAACAAAAATGTGCTAAAACCATTTATGAGTCATGTCCTACTAATCTTGAATCAAGTAAAGTGACTGAACAAGATGAAACTGCATGAAGTATTGTTTTTTTGCATTTGTCTGATAATGTACTAAGAGAAATTGGTGAAACTAAGATTACTGCTGAATTGTAGAACAAATTGGAAGCCACTTATCCGAACAAAACCATGCATAATAATGTTTATCTTTTGAAACAGTTCTTTGGTTTTAAACTGGACTCATATCTTGATCTTGAAACCAATATTGGCAGATTTAACAGACTATCTCGTGACCTAGCCAATTGTGATGAGAAACTCTCAAGTGGACAGTTGGCCGTGGTTTTACTAAATTCAATTGGTGATAAAAGAAACTCTCAAGTGGACAGTTGGCTGTGGTTTTGTCAAAGTCAATTGGTGAGAAATATAAATATATTAAAAATGCAATTGAATATGGTAGAGAAACCCTAACTACAGATGTGATCATTGATGCCTTGAGGACAAATGAGTTAGAATTAAAATCTGAAAAGAAGAAGTCTGTTAGTGGTATTAATCTGATGATGAAGTCCAAGTTTAATCCCAAGAATGCCAATTTTAACAAGAAACCTGGACACAAAAAGAATGGAAACTTTAAAGATAAAATAAAAATGAAGACAAAAGGAAAAAAAAGTGTTTCTACTGTCTTGAAGACGGTCATTTTATTAAAGATTGTCCTAAGAGACTTTATGACTTGAAGAACAAGTCTAAAGATGATGGGGGTGCAGCCTTGGCTTATAATGAAACTAGTATTGATGAAGTCTATGCTGTTGCAAGCTGTCTACCTTGTCAAGAATGGATTCTTTACTCTGGCTGCACCTACCATATGTGTCCTAATAAAGAATGGTTTAAAGAGTTCGAAAATGTGACTGGTGGTAAAATTTTAATGGGTAATCGTATGACATGTTAGATAAAAGGAATATGAACTATCACATTGGATGTAAAAGGAAATAATAAGTTGATTCTTGAAAAAACTAGATATGTTCCTGATTTGCAAAGAAATCTGATTTCCTTGGAGGTTTTAGATGACCTTACTATGACATTTTGATTAACAAGGGATACATTAAAATTTTGAGGGACTCTCATTTGATTGTAGAAGTTCCCAAGAGATATGGTCTATACATTTTACAAACCAAAAATTTCCTTGATTCCACATCAACAGTAATCTCAGTTCAAAATGACAGGTCACAAATATAGCATAAAAGGTTAGGTCATATTAGTGACAGGTCTGCAGATTTTGAAAAAATAGGGTGCCTTTGTAAAGATAACATATAAAAACTTAGTTTTTGTGGCTACTGCATTTTAGGAAAGTATAATAGATTGTCTTTTCTGCCTGGAATGCATAAATCTGTGTCTATACTTGAATATTTGCATGTTGATCTTTGGGGGCCAGCTTCTGTGCCTACACAATCTGGCTTTAAATATTATTTGCTGGTCATAGATGATTTTTCTTGAAAAAATTGGATTTTTCTTTTAAAATCTAAATCAGACACATTTAATGTTTTCAAAAAATGGAAAGTTTTAATAGAAAACTAAACTGATAAGAAGATTAAAATCTTAAGAACAGATAATGGTTTGGAATTCTACAATTTTGAATTTGATGAGTTGTGCAAATTATCTGGTGTGTTAAGATACAGAACTGTGACATACACTCCACAACAAAATGGTTTGGTTGAGAGGATGAATAGAACTATTCTTGACNGATGAGTTGTGCAAATTATCTGGTGTGTTAAGATACAGAACTGTGACATACACTCCACAACAAAATGGTTTGGTTGAGAGGATGAATAGAACTATTCTTGACAAAGTAAGACGTATGCTATTAAGTTCTGACCTGCCTAAATTTTTTTGGGGTGAAGTTGTTAAAACTACAAGTTATCTTATTAATAGATGCCCTTCTAATTCTATAAAATTGTTAAAACCCCTGAAGAAATGTGGTTAGGGAAACCTGTTGACTTCAGTAACTTGAGGGTTTTTGGATGTGCAGCTTTTGCACATCAAACTGAAGGCAAATTAAAACCTAGGTCCCTTAAGTATGTTTTCTTGGGCTATGGTGAAGGGGTTAAATGCTATATACTATGGGTTAGATAAATCAAAGGCTATAAGATCATAATTAGTAATGTGGTATTTAATGAAGATGATCTGCCATGTCTTAAATCTGAAAAAAAATAATCTGGGTCTTCTGGTGAGACTGAAAATGTGAGAAAAATGATTGAAATTGAGATGGAGCAATCTGATGATGATACTCATCAGACTGCTACACAACCTGTTGAGGGAAATGAGGAAACCCTTGTGGATAGTGTTCCTGTTAATGAACTCGAAGCTGATTTAGAATCAGTTTAGCCCCTAGAGAATTACCAGCTTGCTAAAGATAGGGAAATAAGACATATTAGACCTCCGCTAGGTTTGAAGGAGATATTTCTTTGTTGTCCTATCAAAGTATGATTGAAGAGGAACCTGAGTCTTTTGAAGATGCTTTGAATAGTAAAGACTCTAAACATTGGCTTGCAGCTATGCAAGATGAAATGCAATCTCTTAATAAAAATAAAACCTGAATTTTGGTCAAAAGGCCTGAGGGTAAGAGGGTTGTGGACTGTAAATGAATTTTCAAAATTAAAAGTGGTGAACAAAGTGAGAATGATATTAGATATAAAGCTAGACTTGTAGCAAAGGGATTTACCCAAAAAGAAGGAGTTGATTTTAATGAAATTTTTTCACATGTTGTGGAATTTACAACAGTTAAGAGTCATTCTTGCTTTGGCTACTCAATTTAATTGGGAATTAGACCAATTAGATGTAAAACCAGCTTTTCTAAATGGGGATTTAGATTAAACCATTTACATGAAACAACCTAAAGGCTTTGAAATGAATCAGAAAATTGACTTAGTTTGCCTTCTTAAAAAGTCCATATATGGCTTAAAACAAGCTCCAAGACAACGATATGAAAAATTTGACAATTTTGTACTTGAACTTGGGTTTAAGAGAAGTAACTTTGATACATGTCTTTATTGTAGAGGAAATGGTGAAGCTGATTCACTTTATCTACATCTTTATGTGGATGATATGCTGTTAGCAAGTCATGACATAAAAGAGATAGAAGAAATCAAAGACAAACTAAAATCTGAAATGAAGGACTTAGGTCCTGTTAGAAATATTTTAGGTATTGAAGTTAAGAGACGTAGGAGAGAATGCACACTAAGTCTTAGCTAGAAATCTTACATTCTGAAACTGCATAATACGTTTTCCATGATTGATTCCAGAAGTATGAGTATACCATTGGCTAATCATTTTAAACTTTCAAATGAACAATGTCCCAAATAAAAAGAAGAATTTGAAAGAATGGCAAAAGTGACTTATTCCAATGCATTTGGGTTTGTCATGTATCTTATGGTGTGTTCAAGACCATATTTGGCATATTCTATAAGTGATTTAAGTAGATATATGTCAAATCCTGGTGAAGCACATTGGGAAGCTATGAAATGGCTTCTCATAAACATTAAGGGTACTTCAAACTTGGGGATTCAGTTTAGGAAACAACCTGAAGGTGTTGTTTTGAAAGGATTTACTGATTCTGATTACGCAGGTGATAGGGATAACAGGAAGTCAACCTCAGCTTATATGTATACTTTGTGTAATTCCTGTATGAGCTGGAAATCCTAGCTTCGAAAGATTGTGGCATTATCTTCAACTGAGGCTGAAAACATTGCTGCCACAGATGCTATTAAAGAGGAAATTTGGTTAAAAGGGTTATTAAATGAATTTGGTTTTGCTAAAGAAGCTGTTCTTTATTCAGATAGTCAATCTGCTATTCATTTAAGTAGAAATCCTATATTACATAATAGATCTTAACATGTTGATATTAGATTTCACTTTATAAGGGATATTATTTCACGAGGAGTTATAGAACTTGAAAAGATATCTCCTAATTATAACCCTGTTGATGTAGGTACCAAAGTATTGCCTCTAAACAAGTTTCTGGACTGCCTAAACCTGCTGAACATCACTGCATGCTGAATTAAGTGTTTGGTAAGGAGTGTTGATGATGTTAAAAGGGAGAATAACAACCGATGAATGTGAATCATTATACCAAGGTGGAGAATGAAAGGTTGGCACAATGATGCCAAACATCCCTCATAGCTCGACTGTTGACTGATTCTATATTTTATAAATGGTGCAAAGTCATGTTTTGGAAAATGAAGAAAGCCATGTTTTCTTTACCTGTTTGAATGGATGCTTCAAATGTCGCCAAGTGTCAGCTCTGCGACCGTTGGAGGAAGACCTCTGGATAACTTGTATAAATGGCATCATAGGGTTTCAACAGTACACTTGGCTTCTGATATTTTCTCTCACATTTCTCTGTACCGTTCGAGTTCTTTTTACTCTCCTTTCTCTCTTTTGATTCTCGTTGCTCTCATAATATTGTAATCTTGAATGCTTTCTACTTGTGAGGAGTGTTGTGTTATTGTGACATCTGATTTGAGAATAGGCTGAGTACTGTGATATAATGAGTTTAGTCAGAGTGTCGAAATTCCAGTCATTTTTACCTTAGTTGTGATTCCGGTTGAACGGTGGTTATTTTTCTGTGACTGAGGCACTGATCATTTGGGTTTTTCTTGAGGGCAACGATTAATAAGATTCTCTTACCTTTACTGCATTTTTTATTCGATTATTTGTATATTCTGTTGATTATTTAAGCTAGCTGGTGAACCTCCTCCTAATAGTAACATTTCATTATCTTCTATAAAAACCAGATTGAGAATAAGAGATAACAAAGGAGTGAGATGATCATTAGGATCCAACTCATTACTCAAATGCTTTTTAAAGAATGCCAGTGCAGTTTCTTGAATCTCCTGAGGATCCGAAATGATGCCAGAATCCTCCATTATCTCAGTATCTTGTGTATCTTTCATCTATGTTGGCGAGCCATGGCATGAAAAAAAGCAGTGTAACGAGGACCCATATCTCGTTGTTGGGGAAGCTAACAAATTCACCCGTGTTTTACTTAATTCTTTCTTTCAGATCAATCATTGTATGTGGGAGTTGATACGATAACATCTATGGGTGATTGTGTTTATGCTGCAATACATCCATACCTACAAATTGGATAGGTACGTACCATGTATTGAACCTATGCCATGGAAGGAAAAATTTTCCATTTTATTCAAGTGGTACAGTGATGAGTTGGGTAACAAGCTGGTTACCCCTATGCTATCACAAGATAAGGATTCGAGGACGAATCCTTTCGAAGAGAGAGGGTATGATATGATCCAGGATAGGCAAGCACTTGGTCGGGTCACACGAGTTAAAGGTTCAAGCAATGGAGTTCACATGGGTGAAGATGACAAGCCAAGGTTCAAGTTTCGTGATGGGCTCGGGAGCCAAAACGAGTTGGATTTAAGGTTTGGAAGATATTTGTACAGAAAACGAGTAACGTGGATTAAAATGGGCCTAACTCTCATCTCGAGTGTCGGATTTTCGCCCATGAATACAATTTGGAATCGTTGCAAAATTCTGCACAAGTCTTTGTGGGCACATGGTACTTTTGGGCTTGCGGTCGCACAGAAATATGCCAAGAACAAGTTGGCAAAAAATTGTATAACCATACGACCGCATGGAAATACCCCATGCGTCCGCATGGTACAAAAAGAGGCCGAAAATTTCCAATTTTTTGGAGTTTCCTAGTTTGACTAGAATATCTTTTGTAACATTTAGAGTTATTTTCTGTTTTAACTAAATTAATTAGGTTTTAGTATAAATAGATTTATTTCGTTGTAAAAAAACTAAGACTTTTGACATAATGAATTGAGAATTTCTCTCTCCTTGTTTTTGATTGAGCATGTACCGAACTTATCAAATATTGTTATATTTGTGGCATTCAACCCTTAGAACTTATCAAAGGATTAGGTACCCTTTGTCGCATTCGCAAATCGAAGTTCGTTGGTTTTGTAATCAAGAGGTCATTCAAACTTTATTTTTGTTTGGTTGCTTGGTTCAATAATTTGCAGGTCGAGATTCTACCGTCTACAACCTAAATTTGGGCTTCCCGGTATTTTCAATTAATTTCACGATTTCCACGCTGATCCCTCTCCCGGGTTTGCATCAAAACAAACAAAAATGTAATGTGATTTCAGTGCAATATCAAAATAAGTAAATAATGTAATGCAAACTCATTCATGAACCAAAAGAGAAAAACAATAAGAGAACCTAAAGGTGCTAAATACGTTCTTCCAAATTGAATAAAAGGCTAAAACAACTGTCAATCGTTACGAGCATCAATTGGCTTAGCTAGATCCTCGACCTTACATGGATGAATATTATAAAAATCCACAAGTTGAAAAAGGTACAACAAAATGGGAAAAACATACAAAGCCTTAGAGACTAGTAGGGGAACTTAGGAAGCCTAGGTGTCGACAACATCTTTTTCACGAACCTCTAAGAAATTCATGTTTCCTTCAGGATGAAATTTCGTGATATTATCTAGAACTCTATTTCTCTGTCCTGCATGGATTCTTCACAAAAAAAATTGGCTTCATAAGCCTTTCTTTCAGCAATTGCAAACTCCATAGTAGAAAGTCTAGGGTTGCTACTTTCTAGTCTTTAATGGAGTAAGATTAGTTCATCTCGTGTCTGTGTATCATCTTTTATTGTAAGGAAATAATCAAATTTAGTCATTTAGAGTTCTTCCTTCAACTTGGTAATTTTGCAGTCCATCTATTCGAAATAAGCTTGAGTATCTTATTGAATCTACATTAAAATTTGTGGCAAATTTCCTAAGATTCGCTAAAAGTACAGCTCTTCCCTTCTCATATTCCTCAGCGCTTCGGCACATGTTTTGGAATCGTGATTTTTCCTCCTTACCCGCCCAGTTTTATCTCAAGTGTGTTACATTCTTCTTCAAAGGCCTGGACCTTTCTATTCAAACTATTACCTTAATGTAAAGCTCATATTTTACCTCTTGGTTATGGCATAATACTAAGCTCATGACAGATGATCATCAATCTTTTTTTCCCTTTATGTGGGAATAAGGTCCTTTGCGCACGTGAATTAAGTTAGTCATTATGAAGTAATGAGTTGATTCATATGCTTGATAGGTTAAAGTAATAGAACTTTGATGCTAAACCCAAAAAACAATTACTACATTATACATCCTTAGACCAAGTTTAACATAGTTTGGGGATGATTTTGGAAGATATGGATATGAATGGGGATTCCATATGTGTAAATTCTTTTTAAATTGTCTTAAATCAATGAGATAGAATTAGATGAAGGTCTTAAGTTAGAGGTTGATTTTTGAATGAGTGTTTAATAAGGGATTGTGCATTAACCATGGCAGAAGAAAAGAGGGAGAAAGTTATCTCATTGTACAACGTCTCTTCGTAACCTTTACGACTCTAGTTATTAAGCTTGCGAGAGTATCTAAAACTTGATTCCCTATATTCATCTGACTTGGAAAACATCGGCCAAAAGTATGCTACAAGGATCATTTAGTAAGCTTAATGGAGAGAACATAAAGAAAAAAAAAAGCAAATAAAAAAAAGAAAAATAGGCGCATGAAATAGAAGATGCACCACATGCCTTAGTTAAGCCCAAAACACCTTTTTTTAAAGAGAATTTGACTTTTGAAAAAGGATTATTAGCCAAATTAAGTATTGAAGGTCAAAGCAATCGAAAATTTGGAGAATCCTTATTTATTGAATTGTTAACTTGGAATTAGTGATATTAATCTAGACTAGAGAGGATGATGATTAGTATAAAAATTCAATATTAGATTACGCTTTGAGAAAATAGTAATTTATCAATTTCTTTCTTTAATAATTGCAAGCCATGAGGCTATTTAAAGTGAGGATTATTATCAATAAGATCATCAAAAAATGTATTTTCATCTGAACCTTATGTTGAATTAAGGAGGCCCAAGGCACCTCGAATTACCTCACAAACGAGGATATGATCCCTCGAAGTACCCTATGTAAATCGTATTATTATTCAAGATCGGAAAATTTTTGCCTTTCCACTAAACAAGTACCATACTATCCGTCACTAAGTGACTCAACAGCTTGGTATCAGGCATGCCCGACCACCGCCTTGATAGATTTGAGAATGAGATTGGCTCGTTAAATATGGGTCAATAATCCTTACAACAATAGATAAGGGTGGTCCATAAGCGATTGATGACACACACCAAAGACATGATCATGGTCTTATCTAGCCAAATTTAGGAAAAATCTTTCCTATATTCGGGTGATGGACATGATGAGTCTGGATCACATAATCGAAATAAGGGGAAGTTATTGGAAGTTCTGGGTCTATTGCCCCAAAATTAACAAAACTTGATTTTCCTCATTATAAAGGGATGCAAGATCCAACGGGATGGATATGTAAAGCAGAAAAATATTTTTAATTCCAGCATACCGATGAGGAAGATAAGATACCAATGGTGGATTACCACTTGGAAGGTGACGTTTAACATTGGTACCAAAGATTTCGACAAGGAAATGGAGCTGATTGGGAGTTGTTAAAATTTGAGCTACATTAAAGCTATGTGTTCGTGAAATTTCGCAAGTCTACGGATCGTGACAAGTAATAAAATGGATTTATCAAGTCCGAATATCGTCCCACAGAGACTATTATCTACTATAAATTTTTAAATTAACCTAACTTCAATTAAAATTAAAATCGTAAC
>CAIGRP010133459.1:0-10867 GCA_903798385.1 Fraxinus cuspidata
ATTCATCTCCTTATTCTATTTGATTTTGACAAAAATTGTATAAATAAAAATATTTCATAACAAAAACATTGGAAAGGGATTCGAAACTGAGTCCTATCACTTCAATATACAAGGGCTAGCCAATTGAGCTACAAGAAATTTGTGAAAGAAAAGGAACTTATTAGATATATATTTAGAATATTTATTCATTGTCAAAAAAAAGAAAAAACTGCTCCGGCGGATCCAGCCCGCGCGGCCGCTGGGGCTCGCCGGGTGCTGGGTCCGCCACTGCATCAACCAACTTACCAACTTAAAAATATAAATTTCGGGACCTTATATCGCTCACAATTAAAAAAAAAAAAGATCGTCCTCAAAATTACCTTAAAAAAATAGTGTCGGATACTTGGCTTTAATTTTTGCTTTTGTTTCTCAAGTAACTTTCTCTATCCTATGATGTCGTCATTGAACCTTGACCAATGAAATTTCTTTAGTCCTTAATTTTTGTACCTTTTTGTCCAAAATAGCAATTAGAATTTCTTCGTAAGATAGGTCTTTCTAAACATCTAATATTTGATAATTCACTACATGACTTGGATCGTGCAAATATTTTCTTATCATAGACACGTGGAACACATCATGCACGAAAGAAAGTTCAGGTGATAGAGCTAACCGATACGCTACGTTACCAACCTTGTTAAGAATTTCAAAAGGTCCAATGTAACGCTGTCTCAGCTTGCCTTTCTTACAAAACCTTACTACACCCTTTATAGGTGCTACTTTCAAGAAGTCCTTTTCACCAACTTCAAAATTTATGTCTCTTATTTGATTGTTTGCATAACTTTTTGGGTGATCTTGAGCTTCTTTTCTGCAATTTCTAATCGTATCAACTGCTAGAACTATTCGTTTGATGATTTTTGGACCTAAAATTTTCTTTCTGCCATCTTCATCCCAATGTCAGTTAATGTCTTATCTAATGTCACCTTAAACTCCTTCCTTTTTATCTAATCCAGCCTCATTTCTAATTTTGTGGAGAAATGGATCACTATCTTGCTCTTCGATAATTCGAACTTTAAGATCTGGTCGAATCATCTAAGTTATTATCTGGCCATAATTTGATTCACAAAAACAACAACCCCAATTTTCATCTTCTCAAAGTCTTTAACCAACTGATCTTCATTTGACAGCAAAATTGCCAACAAATCTCCTGATTTCCTGCTTAAGGCATCTGCAACCACATTAGTTTCCATACTCCAACCATCTTCTTTTTCTCATATTAAATTCCTTCTGGGTAGAGAAATATTTTAGACTCTTATGATCTATATAAATCTCACACTTGCTTTCATACAGATAGTGTCGCCATAACTTTAATGCGTGAACTACTACCGTAAGTTCAACGTTACGCGTTGGGTAATTTTGCTCATGTTGTTTTAATTGTCTTGAATCATAAGCAATCACATTTATATGATGCAATAGGACACACCCTAAGCTTTGCTTAGATGCATCGCTGTAGAACAAGAAACGCTATGATCTTTCTAAAATTGTTAACATTAGTGTTGTGATCAATCGACATTTCAACTCAGAAGCTCTGCTCACATTTATCATGAAATCTTGAATCTAGTTGAGAAACATATAAGTGCTGAGAAGGCAACCTCAAATCGCGAAGATGGAAAGGTAGAACCCCACCATCCAGCTCAAACAAGGATATAAAGGTAGACAAATGCCTAATTCCTAAAAAAATGAAAGATCGAAGGAGAGAGAGATCGACCTCGTCCCTATCCGAAGAGGTTTCAGGAATATCATCCTTTGAACACCACGTTGGAGGAGGTGTTTACACAAGTAGAAAATAAAGAGGTATTTTGCAGACCTTTTCAGAAACACAAGAAGTTGATGGGAACTAACCAAAGTAAATACTACATATATCACAGATCAACAGGACACAACACTGATGAATGTAAGGATTTGAAGGAATAAGTAGAGTCCTTAATTCAACGAGGTCAGCTGCGAGAATTCTTGGCCAAACCAGGGGAGGCTACACAAAATCCTCCAATACAACCACTACCTCCCACCAATAGGGAACAACCCAACTAGCTCTCCCTACTCAACCAACCAGACATCCTCCACTGAGGACAGAGATCAGAATTCTAATAAGGGAAAACCAATGCATAGAAAGGTCCAGAAGGGAACGAAATAGACAAGCTAGGTATGCACGCACCTGGTAGGCCTATGAAGCTGGACGATCTAATACAAAACTTATCGCGATGCTAAATACTGACTCCTAAGGAATATTGGAAAATCAAAGTGATGCTCTAGTAATCACTATGCCTGTGGTTGGGGTCCGAATAAATCGAACTTTGGTGGATAACGGAAGCTCGTTAAATATTTTGTATTCCAAAACACTTGAACAAATGACAATTTTAGAAAGGTACTTCCTACCCTACTCCAAAAGGTTACAAGGTTTCACAGGCGACCCTGTTGAAGCTTGAGGCCAAATAGCCCTAATCGTGGAATTAGGAGATGTCCCTAATCAAAGGAGAACTATTGCTGACTTCGTGATAGTGGACCTACCATCCAGCTATAACGCCATTTTAGGTCGACCAATATTACATGAGTTGAAGGCAGCTATTTCAATTTGTCATTACTATATAGGGTGGGAATAGTACGTGGAGATCAAGCTAAAGCAAGGTCATATAATATCGACTTACTTAAGGCAAGAATCAACATGTTCCAAGAAACACAAAGCAATCGCACCTAGGAAGCTTGGATAAAGAGACCTGTAACAGACAACCTGTCTGAGATAGGTTTCACAAATAATCACTGTAAAAGACCTCGAGATAGTTATTTGTCTTTTGACGAAAAGAAAGTAGACCTATACCCTTATCCTCCTATGCTGGTCATGGCCTTACCCATAGCTGGAGTTTCTATTTCCAGAGTTCTGGTGGACACAGATAGTGCCCTTAACATTCTGTATAATGATACATTCAAATGGAGACGAGTCCCCTTACATTTCTACCAACCGTATGTCAATGTGTTTTTAGGACTAAATGGAGCTCTAACTAAAGCAAAAGGACGGATCAAGCTTACTGTTGAGGTCAGAGAAACTCTTCATCGAGCTAAATTCAATGTTGAGTTTGCAGTGTTCGACTTTAAATTACCATATATGCAATCATAGGACAACTTCTCCTTTTTTACTTGAGAGCAATCGTATCAATGTATCATTATTCAATCAAGTTTCCTATCCCTTATAGCATAGGAGAAATTAAGGGCGACAATGAGACAACTAAGAAATGTCGGATTAAGATCTATCTTCAAGAAAGTATATGATCTGCCACACCTGAGGTAAGTATGTCTTACACAATTGTTATTGACCTCGGCTTGTTGGACCCTCAAATCAAGTTCAAAGAAAAAAGGATTAGAGCATGTTGAAAAGTTGGATAAGGTTCAAGTCAACCAAGGTAATCCCCCAAAAGATCTTAAGATAGGTCATGAATTGCCCCCAACAAATAAGGTCTCAATTGGTGGAATCTCTCCAACAAATTCTTGATGTTTTTGTATGGAGTCATAAAAATATTGAAGGGATCGACCCAAGATAACTTACCATAGATTGAATATTGATCCCTTAGTTCGACAAAAACAACAACGATGTCATCCCTTGAATCTAGAGAGATACGAAGCTCTGAATAAAGAAGTGCAGAAGTTTCTCAATAACGGGATCTTCCGCGAAGCAAATTACCTGAGGTTGATTGCTAACCTTGTACTGGTCAAGAAGAACAATGGGGATTAAAGAGTATGCATTGATTTCACTGATCTTAACAATGCTTGCTCTAAGGACAACTTTCCCTCCTAAGGATCGACCAAATGGTCGACGCCATAGCTAGAGACGAGCTACTTAGCTTCATGGATGCATATTCTGGGTACAATCAAATCTTGATGTACGAACGAGACCAGGAACATACTACATTCTTCACTGACCAAGGTCTCTATAGCTACAAAATGATGCCCTTTGGCTTTAAAAATGCTGGAGCCACGTACCAATGTCATGTAAACACCATGTTCTCTAAGCAAATTGGCAAAATCTTGGAAATATATGTAGACGATATGCTAGTCTAGAGTACGACGGCGCATGACCATCAACAACTCTTAGCTGAGATGTTCGAAATTCGAAAGGAATACAAGACGAAATTGAATCTACTCAAATGCGCCTTTGAGGTAGTTTCAGGAAAATTCCTGGGTTAATGGTTAATCAAATGTGCCTGTGCAGTGTACAAGACCCGACATAGCATTTGTAATTAGTAAACTTAGTCGATTTACTAACAGTCCAAGTGAAGAACGTTGGAACTCTATCGGAAGGGTGTTTTGTTATTTGAACGAAACCAAGGATCCAAGTCTCTAGTACTTTAAATTTTTGAAAATCCTAAAAGGATTTACCTGAACTAGATGGACATCTAGTGTTGGTGAGAATAAACCAACCTCTGGTTAGGTGTTTACCCTTGGAGGAGGCGCAGTCTCATGGAAATCCAATAAACAAACGTGTATTACTCACTCAACTATAGAATCCGAATTTGGACGAAACTAGAAAAGAATTTGAATGGCTTATGGATTTAATACATGAAATTCCATTGGCAGAAATGAATTCTTTCATATCTATCTTGTATAATAGTCAAACCACTTTAGTTAGAGCATACAATGAAGTGTAGAATGGTCAGTCTAAACATATGAGTCTAAGACATAATTATGTGAGGAAATTAATCAAAGATGGAATAATTTCATTCACTTATGTCAAGTCAAATGAAAATTTGGTTGATCCATTCACTAAACCGCTCACAAGAGAATTATTGGACAACAAGTCATTTGATAAGTAGATAAATTCAGCACTTATTTATTTTTTTAAACCCTGTCCTAGTTACAAATGTTGGTTGTCATGAATAGGAGGGTTAAGTTTCTATAATTGTTAATAAAGTTTACATTGATGGATCAAGTATATCTAAAAGTGGCAAAAATACTGCAAGAACTTTACCTATATAAAGTTCGAGGTGGTGCCGTCTAAATAGAGAACTGGAGTTTCTTTCTTAAAAATTTATGAATAGGAGAAGTGCAAGGTCATAAGAGCGCTAAACAAGATTGTGTGAGACTTAGAACACTTGATGCTTGTGTGTGGGATTTCACCGGTATCATTTTAAGGAATAATATGTTTAAAGTTTTTATGGAACCTATGATTTCAATGATTACTTTGTCAGATTTACGCTAAGGTTGGATTCAAAACGAAATATATTCATACTTTAAACTTGAGTTTTTACTCATTTTACATTTGAACAAGTAAGGGATTGTTGAAATATTGTTTAAATAACAATGAGGGGTGATTTGAAAGTAATTTGGAAGTGATCAACCATGAGAAAAACAAGTGAAATCTAAATGAGAAGAAAAATAAAGACGGTCAAAAATATTGCCCAGGCATAATGCTGGGCGATCTCCCAGACACTGTTTTGAAAAATGGTGGACATTTTATTGCATTGGGTGATCGTACTATGCAAAATTATAACCGTAAAGGGTTTGAATTCTGTATCATTTTGTGAAGCTTTACATCGTTTTGGTTTGATTTTTGCACCTTTTTCATGCACGGTTGTTGGATTACTATATATATGAATGGTTTTCATGATTAAAAACATATCCAAAATATCAAATTAACATCACTTGTATCCAAATCAAAGATCAAACCAAGTTCTTTTATTTTGTTCTAAAAGTTCCTCTCCAAGTTTGTTTGCTTGATTCAAACTTTGGATTAAAGTTTTGATTACTCCTAAAAGCTATTTACATTTGAAAGCCTTTAAGTAGTTATCCTGATGGCAACAAATGTCGTCTGAAGATAGTGATTCATAATCGGTTCAAACCTTCCATTTTCGGCGAATCATCTTGTTGCTGATTTTCTTATTTCTTGTTTTTCATCAACTTTTGATCAACAATCTCAAATGATATTTTCAACACAAGCCATATGGCCCAATCTTCGAAAACTTTAATTATGACACGAGCGGTGGTCCATCGTCCTCAGATAGAATCAATTGGCACAAAGTTTAGTTAAATTTGATGGAGTCATGGGAGGAGTCATGCAAGTATTTTGTAGAGAAAGAGGTGAAAAAAGAGTTTACCCAACCGAAGAAAGTGCACCAATTGCCAAAAAACCAATCCTTCTACTTAAGAAAACTGATTACAAAGACACCAAGGCGA
This sequence comes from Fraxinus cuspidata, assembly GCA_903798385.1. NCBI lineage: Eukaryota > Viridiplantae > Streptophyta > Magnoliopsida > Lamiales > Oleaceae > Fraxinus > Fraxinus cuspidata. The sequence goes on from CAIGRP010133459.1 coordinate 6,199, forward strand.
CTAGACTTCTCTATATAAAAACGTGAGCTTCTAAGAGAGAAGATTATCACAAAAGTTTATGTTCAATCTATATCTGATCTCAACTATATATTAGCATTAACAAGCTTCATGCAAACTTGAGCCACCTCTTTTCATTCCATGATAAATAAACAAGTAGTAGTACTACCAAACTCCTCCATGGGCTTAGATTAAGCTTAAAATCATCTCGATAACTTCATCAATAGAACTAAAAATGCATCTCATCTGCGTATGGTCGAATTTGGTAAAATAAGGCGTGGTGTATTTTTCACTTGTAATTTGAAATTTGATTTATTTAGATGGACATTGTTTAATAAACTCTTGTAAATATGAAAGAAGCAAATGTAAGTTCAATTTTAAGTACCATGATGTTATAATCTTTAAAAAATCAAGAGCTTTAAATAAAATCTAGAATTCATACCAAATATAGCACTTAAAAGATTATTGGTTTGTCTTTATTGCAAAGCCATATTGGATCCATGAACCATATTACCTAATTAACTCACCCATGAATTTATTAACTAAAATTTAACACAATTTACCATACTTGTTTTGATAGATTTCAAATTTGGTTCCTCATTGCTAGTTGCTGGAATTTCACTCTCAATTTTCCACCACTTTTGGGATACATTTACTTAGCACGTACTTATTGTTAATTGTTAATTTGCTATTGATAATAGTTTTAATTCATATTGGAGTGTCGTTACCTTGTTCGGCTTATTAATTTTTAGTTGTTGGATTGTTATTACCTTTATCTTTTTATTATTGAATCATGTAGCATCCGGCTTATTTTTTAATGGGGGTGTTTCTTCGTGAGCTTATTATTGAATGACTTGTAGTATTGTTGTCTTACTGGCTTAATGTTGGATTGTTGTTTCTTTATCTTTCTATTTTTGGTTCATTGTTGCTTTGTCTCTTCTCTTTTTAATCTTACATGATTTTTAGAAATTACAAACAAAAGGTTAACGTTCAACCAAAAAAGGAAACACGTTGTTCTCATTATTTAAAAAGGCATATTTTTCTAGTAAAAGTACACTTCACGATGGATTGATAAAAAATCAACACTCAGTTTATATCGTGCAACATCTCATAAACGAGAACTACTTGCTGAGAAAAAAAGATTTAGATTATATTGTAAATGAATATTACGTTCCGAATTCTCGACGGGAACAATTTAAATAAATAATCGACATATTACATAACTCCAGGTGTACACAGTAATTATAGCTATTGATTAAGGAAAGAACACGCGAATATGAAATTATTGGTAAACTAAATGTGAATGAGTGACTAATATGTAAAGTAATACATATTCAAATATGTCTAATCAAACATAAATCAATCTAATAATGCAGAAGAAGAACTTCTATGTACACACAAATATAAAAATGTATGGGTCAACATGTTCCTTTACAAACCAACTTTGAGCCACAAAATGCCAAATGAAATAAAAACTTGGACCCCATAATTCATATACAATACTAGATAGTGCAAGAATAATGTTCCATTCTATGTATAATGTTGATTATGTCCTTTTTTTTATCATTATGATTCCAGTAGTTTTCTTCACATATGACTGCAGACCAACATTTTGAACAATAGTTTGACGAAAAGTTGTTTGAAGATGTACTTTTGTAGAATATTACACATCAAAGACTTGGAATTATGATTTTGAAGCTCCCTCTGATTCTATATTACTACAATCAAGATAGATCACTAGGAGCTTGTCTAGGTCACACGAAATTTAGGTGAATTTGTTTGGTTCTAACCCCACCGCCAGGCACAGGGGTTCAACCTTTAGCATCTCTCCTATGCCTTTTATATTTTCCTTCTCTCTACTTAATACGAAAAGATAAAAACAAACAAAATATCGATGGTATTATGCATCTTTACATTTCTGTCCAAGGTAGGTATAAGAATTGTACTTTTCTTAAATTTGAATAATTTCCTGATCTAATTAGACGTTAAAAATACTTTTGCTAGGCTTCTGTTTGATAAAGAATGGTTGGTTTGTTGGTTTTTATTTAGACGTTAAAAATACTTTTGCTAGGCTTCTGTTTGATAAAGAATGGTCGGTTTGTTGGTTTTCATCCAAGCGATTGGCCTTTCTCCGAGCTAGTTTTGAAGTATGGTTCACTTAGCCAATTGAATGGCTTATTCAACCTTTTACTATTATCTCGCTGTCTATTTTCTTTAATCATTTATATAATACTAGGAAGTCAACATATTAAAGATGTCATTATAAGTAATTTGGGTATGTCGCTTTCAAAAATAAGTCCTATTGCTTTCCACTTGATTTTTTGTTCATATTTTGTGTCTAAAAACATATACTTTGCAAATTAATAAATAATTGATTTTTTTTTTCTTAGCGTCTCCTACATCACCATTGTGACTATGTTCAGATTTTTAATCAGGACATTTCGACAAATTACCTTGGTGTCAATCAGTTAATGGGTGTTTTGAAATGTGAAATTAAAATAATATGAACCATAAAATACCGTATTTTACCTTCAAATATGTATTTCTTCACTTGTTTTCGCACTACCCCACACACATTTAAGCGATTGATTCTCATTATTTCCAAAGTACATTTCTCTCTTATTTTCAACCATGCAATTTTCAATAAAATAATATTATATGTAAATATAAATTTATTTCTTTATTTTTTCAACTACATATTCTCCGTTAATCTATTATTCTAAAATGCATTTTTCAATTTAAAAAAAAATGGGACTCAAACGGGCTTCAACAGCTACCCCACTCACGAATTTATGTATTAGTCCTTGTTTGATGAGAATTAAAATTAGAATTTTAATAGATTTGATAAAAATTAATAAAATATGTAGTTAAAAAGTTCTATATTCCAAAATATATATAATTAAAATTAATTATTAACTTTAATTTAAATTAAAATCTACGTCATAAACCCTATCAAAGAGGGGCATAGATTTAGACTCGTGTTATGCATTGTTATTATTTTGGCGGTGGGCCTCACACAAGCTCCCACACACACACACATTGATTGCACAAGTCGTCTATCACCATTTAAACAATAGCCTAGTATATTAGCATTCACATTTGGCTTTTAAAATATCTTTACTAGGTTGAATTGAATAGTTAACTAATCTTAATAATTTAAAGTCACACAAAAATATTATTACATTGATATTTACTTCGTACCCATTGCACAATTAGAAAAATTGAATATAGCATGACATCACTAATAAATCCACATAAAAATGATTAATCTGTATGCACATGAGATTGGTTCTAGTCAGGTTCAAGATGATGATGTTCAAAAATATTCAAATTACATAATTTTGTGATTTAAAATTTAAAACAACAGGTATGTTAGGCAATTTGTTGTCAAACGACCTCCCTAGGCGATGATGTAAATATTTCTTATTTCAGTCAGTATCAACCAAAATAACTAAAGGTATATCGATACTACAATTTGATAAACCAATCACGTAATCTACTTAAGCCATTTGAAGCAGTCTAATTAAATTAGTGCTACTCATGGCCCAATCCACTTGGATGGTTTCCTTTATGTTGATAGGCCACTTACTACCTTTTGGGCCTTATCATTCCTTGTTGGGCCTAACCCTAAAAGCCTAGTTCTATTCCTCATATATGTTAACTCATTACTAATGACTAAGTGTGAATGATAATAGCCCTTACTTTGAGATGAAAACGGTGGTCTTGGCTTTGCTTTGTGCTCTCCGCTTCTTTGTGCTCACTGCCGTGAGTTTCTGGTTTCTTCTTCTATTCTTCAGTCTTGGTGGCTGACTCATGTGGCTATTATATTCTCCATTCCTAGTTCTACTTTGTGTAGACGGTTCCTTGAAGAATATCATGCGCGGATTGGTGTTTGGTTTGTGATTGGGTTTAGAGGATTGTGGTGTTGATCTCAATACTGAGTCCAGTTCTTGGTGGATTGGAGCATTAGTTCTTTACATCTGGTATCAGAGCAATTTATTGGTGCAAAATTCGGTAGAAATCGACGGGGAAGGGGAGGCATTCTCGCGATTTCAAAAAAAGGAACCAAATCTGCAAGTTGGTTTTCCGGCCAAACCAGTGACCGGCCAAAAAAAACTGAAACTATATTCGTGTTCCGTAGAATGAGGCTCCACTGACACTGCGGCGCGTGGAGGCTGATTCCGGAGAGCTTTTTTCAGGCAGTTTATTTATTTTAAATTTTTTAACGTACTGATAATACTGTTTTCGTGTTTCAGGTTGCGTAAGAAAAGTTGGACGATTTTTCACTTGGTGGTTTGATTGTCGCGACTGCAGTACATTTACTGAATTACTTTAGGCCATAAATTACGGCCCTAAAGCAGTAAATTCGCATATCTCAAAATTTACGGACTCAGATAGGTCCGCTTTGGTAAATTGACTAATCCAGTTTAAATTTCAGCACTAGCGCGTCATCGTGTATGGTGACAATAGGATTGGTATTACCGTGTGGGGTAACCATTGTTTGTGCTAGAAATTAAGAATTACATGTTCTACGTTACTACATGATTGAAATTGTTTATTCGAAAAATTGCAGTGTATTATCTTTTGTGATATATCGTAAGTGAAACTGTTTTAGTTGACATATCCTTTTTGTTGCATTGTTAAGTCGTTAGAATACCTAGACTTTACCCGT
>CAIGRP010133474.1:0-24922 GCA_903798385.1 Fraxinus cuspidata
GTCTTTCAATTTCATGTTGCACGTTTTCTACAAATTGTGATCAAATTTTACTTCGTCCCGAAACGATCGAGAGTAGGCGGAAGGTGATCTAGCGGAGCAGACTACTGCTGCACGGTGTCCCTTTCCGTGTCAAGAAGAAAGGTACCCCGTGAAACTTGGGTTGGGAAAGCAAAAGTCGACACGGCTACATGCTACCCTATCTCCCTACGCTTTCCTTTTTCCAATATGAACTTTGAGTCATCAAAGTCTTTGAATTAATCTAACCCGATCACCTAAATTGTTAGAACTTCAAAAAGTGAACTCTTATAATTTGGTAACTATCTTTAGTACGACTTTTTAGCCTTTTTTTTTTTTTAAAAGAGAGTAGGAGTTGCTTAAGAGTAACCTAAACATAAAAGAATCACCGTCTCCATATCATGAATAAGTGAGACATCTTATATTTTGTTAGCTTGGCCGTTGTTAATAACCGAACAAGTTTATTAAAATTTACATTAAAGTCAACAATTAATTTTAATTATACATTTCATAGTATTCACAAATTTTCAACCATATATTTCATTGGCTTTTATCTAAATTACTAAATATCTGATTTTTATCTGAATCAAAAAAAGTTTAGTAGGCAACAAGGATAATTTTATGAAATGATAGTAACAGAGTGATTTGATTGAAACAAAAAGATAAATTTAGTGATCAAGTTAAAATAAAATTAAGTTACATGACTACGATGAAACTTTGGTACAAGGTTGATCCTTAAAAGAAAAGTAAACCTTCTACAATAACCAAGGGTTTAAGCATCTCACTCATCCCCACTCGCCAACGCGCCACTACGCTCCACCCACTTCCACTGCCCATACGCCCAGGTAACAGAAATGGGTACAGTGAAGAAAATAGTGAAGAAGACGACGGTACTAGGGGAAATAGGATTTAACAAGGGAGGTGGGAACATTAACTGGTTCCCGGGCCACATGGCCGCAGCCACTCGGACCATCCGGGACCGCCTCAAGCTATCCGACCTTGTCATCGAAGTCCGTGATGCCCGCGTAAGTTTACTCATGTCTCAATTAATTATAAGTAGATATTTTATCAAGTGACATTGTAAGCGCTAGTATTTTTTATAAATTGTGCAGTGAAAATTTTATACAAATTGATGCATTATTGCTCTGTTTTTTCTGTATGGAGTTTGATAAAGAATTCATCTTTTATTTTGGAGCTGGGGATTGTATGTAGATTCCATTGTCATCAGCGAATGAAGACTTGCAGCCTATGCTATCGGGAAAAAGGCGTGTAGTTGCTCTCAACAAGAAGGACTTGGCTAATCCTAACATCATGCATGTACTCTTTTTCCTCCCTTTTAAGTGTTTTCATACTGAAATATCGCACATACTGTTGAGCCTTAATAATGTTCAATGATCCTGCTACCTTTCGATGATTATTGCTTTCATTGGCATATGCAAATGAATAATTGATGCATGTATTGTTGGAAATTAATGGTGATGTTTACACATTTAACTCTATGCAGAGATGGATACACTATTTTGATTCACGTAAACAAGATTGTCTTTCTATCAATGCACACAGCAAAAGTTCCGTTAATAAGGTCAGTCAATGTTTTGTGTTTATATGAAGTTTCTTTACATGCATATATTAATCTAAAATGATTTATTTCAGTGCTATAAACTCGCTTTTGAATATTCTTAAGGGTAGTGTGTTATGCCTTGAAGAAATAAGTAATCTTTTTAGCATTGGCTATGATTGTGATTTGTGGTTACAAGATTTCTTCCTATTGAATTTCTAATATGCGCATAAATGCTTGAAATTTCATATTACTTTTCAAGTTTGTTGACAAACCTCCATCCATAAGGGAAAGGATTAAATTTTGTACTTTTGCCAATCTTGTTCTGATCATTGATTATTGTCCCAAAGCTTCTTGATCTTGTGGAGTTCAAATTGAAGGAAGTAATCTCAAGGGAGCCAACTCTCCTTGTCATGGTGGTTGGTGTTCCCAATGTTGGCAAGTCAGCCTTAATCAATTCCATCCATCAAATAGCATCGGCTCGCTTCCCAGGTATGATTCTTATGACAATTAAGATTTTTTTAGGGTCTTTTATAAGAAAGTTGTCAGCATTCAATCCTAAGCATGTTGTCTCAAACAGGGATTGTTTGCTTGCATCATAGTGCAGGAGAAGAAGAAACGGGCCACAGTGGGACCATTACCTGGAGTTACTCAAGATATTGCTGGGTTCAAGGTATATATGTTTGTTTAAAAAAAAAAAATTAATGTTTAGATGTTAAGCAGTTGGGATTGTTTTTCAATGCTAAATTTGAAACAATTGCAAGCAACATTGAACGAGATTCATTTTGACCCTTTGATGTTTATGATTCTTTTTCTCCTATCATTATATTTAAGTCTTTTTAAGTTCACGACCATATGCAATTTCACCTTGTTGAACTATAATAAAAAATTTCTTATTGTTGCACTGTATTTGTGGGTTACACATTCTTAGAGAGGGGAGTTGATTCTGTGTTAATGTTAGTGTTGAACAAATTGCACAAAGCTGGTAGACACCCAAAAATGTCAGGGCTAGTGATATAAGATACTCCTTCTTAAGGAGCATGAATGTACTAAATTGTACTAGTATTTTAGTTATTTTCAAATTTCAACTCTTGTTATTGGTTTGATGCTATTAGGTGAGACCATGAGACTAAGTGAACAGTTGGATTCTTATTTCATGTTTTATTTGGTTTTTAATTCAGTGCAAACCGATTAGAATTTACGCCGCTGTCAAGTACCAAAGATCTGAGCAGCAGTCAAATGAAAGGTTATTGTATAAAAGTATTTGTTTTTTTGGATTTGGTTTTCTGTAATTTTTGAAACATAATATTTTGACTGATTAATGGTTGTGCATTGCCTGTCTGCCTCTCTGAGCAGAGGACAACCAAACTGTGTCCTTGTACAGTGCAATTTTTCTGCCAAATTCATTGGTTTCCAGAAAATTTAGATAACATTCTTCACTTAGAGATCTGGTTTGCTCCATCTTTCTAGCTTTCTTCCCATTTTGATGTCCTTTACGATATCCTCTCATCCCTGCCCTATGAGAAGGAACCAAGAAAGAAAAAGGGATCATGTTCCAAATTTTATCTTGTTACTGGAAACAATTTTTGTGATCGACATGTGAAGTTGGAAACAGCTTGATAATAAGTTTCGAGTTATTAACTATGAATCAAAAGGACCAAAACTCACAACTGGTTTGACAAGCGTGTTTAGTAAAGTACATTTACATCCTTGTTCTTCTACTGTTCTGGTCATTTTTTGCTCTCATATTCTTGTCATTTATTTAATTGCAGTGTCTACTGCTTAATGTTTATATTTTATTGCATGCAGATTGCCCATCAACCTAGCATATATGTTTTGGACACTCCAGGAGTCTTGGTTCCAAGTATACCAGACATAGAAACTGGATTGAAGCTGGCTTTAGCAGGTTCATATCATCATCTTCTAAGTTTATTCTGTGTATTGATTGAATTTTTTCACTTGCTGTCTGCGTTCAAAGACTTGGGCAGTTATTACTTAAGATGAAAGGTCTTATGGTAGACAGAGTTTGAGCTGCTTCTAGCAATAGTTTGACAGCTTGTTATTGGTTTGAGAGAGAACATACGGGTAAATTATACAAATACAATGTATTCAAATTTCATTTGTGCAGTGACACTTCACAATGAATTGTTAGATGACCAACTCCAGCTTAGTTTGGTTGTGATCATTTACGAGTCTAGATAGATTGGTCTTGGTCACCATTTTCATCCAGTATCTTGAATTAATGTAGCATAATCAGAATGTCAAAATTGATTTAGAAGTGAGAAACCAGTTTAGATATTTCCTGGTTCACTCTAAACCATGTTTCTTCCTAACACGATCATCAAATGGACACCCATTTGTTCTTGTAAACGGATAATTTTATATTAAGTGAAAAATATAATGTGTATGATACTAGAGCAATCGATGTCATCATTTTGTGCAGGGTCAGTGAAAGATTCTGTAGTTGGTGAAGAGCGTATTGCTCAATATTTATTGGCAGTTTTGAATACCCGAGGCACTCCAATCCATTGGAAGCATCTTACTAATAGAGAAACTGAAAGTTGTCACCATGAATCTGATGACAAGCCTAATTATAATCTCAAGGACCTTCTACCAAAGAAGAGGAAACCTCCCAGTAAATCTGATATGCACTACATTGAGGTAACTTTTAAGTCTTTCATAACTGACAAATTGATTTTGCGGAAAGCACACAGGCTTAGTGCTTGGGACCTGCTTAGCATCATGTTTAGGAGGTTCATATTTGTTTTCAACTGGAGGAACATATAATCCTACTTCATGTCCTCATGTTTTGTCGTGTCATGTTGTGTTTTGATGTGGGTACGACATGGGGAAAAAAATAAAAAAATTGAACATCAGATTTCTAGGCACTGGAAATCCTAGCCGAAAGATAACTAGATCCTGGTTTTGTATCTGATTTTCGAACTCAAGAAGATATCACTAATGACCAAAAATGACCCGTTAACTTGTACATCTTCCTCTCCTTCATAGTTTCATGTGTTTGAAGCTGCTCTACCGACTGGCAAATGACTTATAATCAATCATGTGATTATCTTCACTAATCTTTAATTTACGTTTGCATTATTGATTTATTTGGTTGGACTAATGACTACTACTACGACCATTGCTCTCAAGTGACAAATGGTCTTGGAATCAGCATTCTGTGGACAAGAATATTTTTCATGAATACAACCTCTCTCTGTGTATAATTATGCCCATGAATCTGTTTGCACAGGATATCACTACCGAAGTCCAACGAGCATTATGCACAACTCTCTTGGAATTCAACGGTAATTTGGAGGATGAATTCGACCTAGGAAGCCTTTTAGATCAGCAGTTTGAAGTGTTGCAGAAGGCGTTAAAGATACCTCACAAAGCATCAGAGGCTCGTACTATAGTGTCGAAGAAGTTCCTGACTTTGTTTAGAGCAGGCAAACTTGGCCCTTTTATCCTTGATGATGTACCTCACTAATATGGCTCTGTATCCTAAATCTCATATTCGAGGAGTTTATTTTATCCTTAAGTAAAATTAAACTCCCCATATTTTTATCTAATTATTATCATCATCTTCACTTGGCTTACGATAAAGATAAGTCGAGATTATTTGCTTCATATTAGTTGGTGGAGCAGTAACTTGTAAATATAGTACATCCGAGCGGATGATTAGCTACACATGCTGGAACTTAGACATGGTCCACACTCCTAAGAGAGGCAGTAGTGGAAAATTTCCTACAAGCCGTGTGGAGGTAGAGGGTCCACAGGTAGACGAAAAATAATTCCAGAATCTGACAATTGGCAACATAAAAAATTGTATATTGATTATATTAAAATCTCATCACCTATGCTCTAAAGCTTAAGACAGCAATTAAAAGTACAGGGCATGTTGAATTAAACAATTATAAATGTCAAAATTGAATTGCAAAATAATGCAGCAGCAGACTAATCACAGGGACAAGTTTGAAAAGCTCATTTATTTGCTTCAATAAACTCTCTGTACTCTTTCTTCATTTTGACACCTGATACAATCCTGCACATTTAAGTTTACATGTCAGTATCAAATTTAGGCAAGTTGGGAGTCGACAGCACGTTTTTCTAGCTCACTGGAAGATGTAAGCAACTATAAAATTTAAGGGAATTCTGAGCAAGGGGTAAATATGTAAAGAGGGTTGGAAAAGGGCGTGCTTGAATTTTCTCGACAAAACAACAAAGCCCGGTCCAAAAATTCAAAGAATAAATAGAAGGATTAAGATATGGGGAGACACTTGTTTTCTTGGATAGAAACATGTTAATGGGGCTCATCCCTTGTTCATGTATCAAGAAGTTGAAATGGAATTTCACGCTGTCGAATGTTTATTTGAAAAGTATAGACATATTTTGATGATTGAGATAAACTAAATCGTGATATGCATGTTTTTTTAGCAGAAATGCTACGTAACCAACCTCAACATTTCCTTGTTCTTGAAAAACTGCACACATGGTGTACCCATAATTCCAGCGGCCTCAGCAATCTCTGGATCTTCTTCAATATCAATCTCAACGAAATGCACATTCTGGTCAAATTCATCTATCACCTGCACTCAATTCATGTATTTGTTTTCTAGTTGAGTACGGATGGACTGAAGAATTTTTATTCAGTTCACGATAAGGCAAGAAAAAGGATCATCGACGTTCATTGATATTTCACTGAAAATATCAACTGCTATGGGTAGATGAAATTTCCAATACTGAACATTCATCAGATTATGGATCCAGTTCTCACCACCCTAATTAGATGCTTGCATTTTTTCTTGAAAATAGTTTCATACTCAGCATAATTTTTGTGGCAAGAAGACAAACAAAATAATTTTAAGCAAGTAGAAAGTTAAATGAAACCAGAGAGAACAAACTTGTTGAACATAATAGTTTTGCAAAGAATCTGAAAATATTACAAGTTCTCCATAAAGAGACGTGTTACACATAGAACTTCATAAAATTAACCAGCTACATAACTATATTGGAATGAGTATATACCTTCCCAAGGATTGGTTTCAAGGTCCTACAAGGACCACATGTTGGCGAAGTATATAGTACACATACAAGCCTTGGACTTTCATGATACAACTTTCTTAAGGCATACTGAGACGAGTGAAAGATCAAGTTAAGAGAAGAGGAACATAATATTATGTAATATTTAGGGTAGGTTTAATTTACAATCTATGTATTATAAACAGGATATCTCACCTGGCCTTTGTGCTTTGTAAGAGTGATATCAAACCCTTCTCGTACATCTCTGTCACTAAGCTCTTTCTTCACCTCTTCAGTCTTGGGCTGTGACAGAGCACCAAATGGAAAAGAAGTCATTATCAGTTTTGGAAATATAAATAACGCTGCAACAACCGATGATATAAACCTTAATATTAAGATTTCAAGGATGAAAATCTCTATAGCCCCTCTATCTTTTTACATGATATTTTCCCAACAATACGTTACAAACCTGCTAATGGTCTAGGGCAACTCAAAAGCAATTGATTTTATCTCTGAACCATTAACTAGACTCATCAACAAGGATAAATTGTCAACTCTTTAAAACCATACCAAGAAAATGGCTAATTTAGGCTACTATGGAAAAAAATTACTGCTAAAACATCAAAATAGCACTTAAAACTTTCAAGATCACGTCAGCTACACCCATTCTAACTGAAATTTCAATAGACTTCACAGTATCAAGCAGATATATAATTTGAACTATAAGAGCGAGAAAGTCAAGAATTAAGTTTTTCAGGCAATTCATATTAAAAGGAAGGTGATGGTGATACAAGTCAGATTCCACCAATAAGCTACATACCTGGTGGAATTCAATCAGGAGATTTCTGCTTGTAAGGTATCTTTCCACCGATAGTGCTGCAACACATCCTGATCCAGCTGCAGTAACGGCTTGCCTCCATTCATGATCCTACTCAAGAAGGAAAGAATAATTCAAGAGGAAGACCTTGATTACAAGTCAAGTGACCAGAAATAATCAATATAAAGATAAAGATAGAAAGTTGTGATTTTCTAAAATATTACATAGATAAGTGATTGTGTTTGTGAGTTTGGATGAACTAAAAAAAAAACCAATGCTTTTTTTTTAATGTATTCTGAGTTGAGATCCCCTACGATGTTGAAGTTATTTAAACATAATTGTTATAAAACTCAATCAAATGATTTTACTCCACCTAGATTTGGGGCCAGCTGCACAAATCCTAACTTTTAATTTATGCATATTCCACTTAATGCCCACAAGTTATCAAATAATTCTTCATTACTGCATTGAGTATTCGTCAAATATGACTCTGCTGATAGTAGTGCACAACGTCATAGCTGACTTGTTACCCCACATACAAACAAGCTTACACTGTATCCATGCATAACAGTGCCAATAGAACACTATTTGTTTAGTTTTCATTCCTAATTTTACCGGATAAACACAATGACATGTAAAGGAGCTGTGAGAATAAAGAAAAACTTGTGCTATATGTACCTGTACATCTCCAGCGGCAAATACGCCTTTTACAGAAGTCTTTGCAGCGCCTTCCTCGACCAAAATATAGCCTGCTTCATCAAGATCAACCTGTCCTTCCAACAACTTGCTATTTGGTGAATGACCTATTCCATAGAACAAGCCTTTTGCCTCCAGCACTGATTCTTCTTGAGTGTCCCGGTTTTTTATCAAAATACCCGACATCTGCCCTTTCATATTGCTGACGACATCCATAGTCTCTGTATTGAAGTGCACGGTGACGTTTGGGTTGTTAAAAACTCTGAAACATTCGCCATAATCAACCTGTTAAACAAATATCCACGGAGTTGAAACTTAAAAACACATTCTTCATCAGTAATTCAGTTCACCTGAAACGATGCTTAAACAAATAAAACACAAAACCTAGAAGACATAGAAGCAGCAGCAGCAGCAGCAAAAATGACCAGGAGGGCAAAAACAAGTTGAAAAACAACCATTATAATGAAATAAAAACCTTCATGGTTCATGCATATCTTAATGCAACAAAAATCTCCAAGTTAAATTATGTTGTCACATCATGCCCTTTGTTATTATATCAGAATATCATGTGCCAACATTGTCCTAGATTTTGAAATTTTTGAACCAAAAAGACAATATAAGCAGCCATTTATTTGTTGCTTGAGGATAAGAGAAATGCCTTCCCTAATCCCTACATATTATGGCAATTAAGAAATAGTATTTAAGCAAATGACCCTTTTTACTTGTAAACAGAGAGAGAACAAAATCAGCATGCTTCACTTTCAGAAACTATGACAACTAGGTTAGCCACATTAAAGGATGCTTTTATAGAAAATCATAAGTCCCAAAGCTGTATAGTTCTCTAGTGGAGCCTAAAAACACACTGAAGATGAGGTGGTGACTTGCCTAAAAAAATAGCCTGCATACCTCAAGTTCAGAAAGCTTCTTCATACTTTAAAAGTAAATATATATATTATTACAACTTTACAACATAAAAGGGTATTTGTCAAATGCAGAACGACGACTTTAGCAAAATAATATGTATGGTCTTAAAATTTTCTATCCAAGTGAGACCTCATGGAGAGATCATAAATTGGATATAATACAAAATCATAGTAATCAAGAATCCCACTGAAGTTGAAGATACTTAGGTCCACGTTCTGTACTTATCAGATAAATGCTAAATATTTTACAATTAAATATGATTTTGACTCTCTCTAAAGATGGTTTTTGTGAAGGACGATGTGCAAAATCATCTTCATAGCAGCCATGAAAACTTGATTTGTAATTAGCACATCCACAGAATTCTCTACTCTTATACCTTGGAAGAGAATGACATTCAGTGTAGACCATAAATTAAAGATGAAAGAGGTCAAGATTTCTCTAAATATAATTTTTTAGAAGACAGTAAAAGCAGGAAGATGTAACCGAATGCATGGAACGACAACCCTAAGATGTAACTGAATGCCTCTGATCATAATGAAATTAAATAATAGCATAAAGGAAAAGAAGAGCAAGAACCACAAGACATGTCAGCTAAGATATCTGAAAGGAGAAACGTATACAAAACCAAGAGCTGTACATCCACCAACAATTTCGAAATTGACATGCAAATTGAAGAAATTGCATGCATAAGATGGACAAGAAAATTTTGATTTGCGAAACACATTGTGTTCACCTATCTTGCATAGCTTTTGATGCCCTTAGTTGGTCACTGCGTACAAGCAAATGAACATGGCGGGCATATTTTGTCAAGTATAATGCTTCCTCTGTAGCTGTATCACCCCCTCCAACCACAGCAAGGACTTGACCTTTAAACAATGGCGATGCTCCATCACATATTGCACAAGCACTAATTCCCCTACTCCAAAATTCATCTTCACGAGGTAACCCCAGCCGCTTTGCAGTAGCTCCAGTAGCAACAATAAGACTATTACATTTTACCTGAAAAGCAGTAATCCACTTTCAGGCTTTTTCATCAAATTTTAATCAGCATTAGCCAGAAGCTAAAGTTTACAGTTACATATCAGAGTACTGTGTCCACTGAACTGAGTTCACTGTCCATGATGAGTGGAACATTCATAAAAATACATGGATATAGATAATGGACAGATAATGGACGAATACATACATATTATGAAGCACGGATGCATTTGACATGTAATTTTTCAAAAAAAGAAGAAGACGAACATGCCGATCAAAATTACAAATTACTAAAAATATGAAGACAGCCATGCAGCGAGTCAAACACAAGTCCGAGTTGTGTCGGTGTTTGGTATGTGTTGGGGGAGTGATTATGCCATCCTCTCGTCTTGCAAACTCCATATATCTCATGGTTGGGGAATTCTAACATATCATCCTTCTTTGGTGGAGCCTAAAAATCCACTGATGATGTGTTGGTGATTTGTCTTTTGAAAAAAAAAAAAAAAAAAAAAAAAAAAAAATGAAGAGAGAGGAGTGGTTATGCTTGTTACTGTGCTTACACTCAAATAATTTAATTGATAAATTCAAATATGTCTACATGAATACTTGCAGAAGTGACATAGGCTATGTACTTAACATTTGCAAGAAACGGGCATTTAAATGGAACAATAATACGGTTAATCTTTCCGAAAGATTATTTTACACCATAAGAATGGCCTAGGTCACTTTTGTTTATTGAACCACGTCACCCAAAATTTTAGGATGTTAGAGAGAGTGTATATACAACCCTAGTAGAAATTTTTTCAGAATAAAAAGTGATTTTTTTTAGAATGCATGGTTAAAAAATAAGAAAAGTTTGGGTTTTACGGGCAAAAATAATTTATTGGGAGAACGTGTAGTTGAAAATGAGTTCGGCAAAAAGTGATTTTCAAAAAATAGGGTCTAAGAAGCACTATATATGTTTATCTTCAACACATCCTCTCGTGTAGTTTGGATTCATTTTTTATCTTCAAAGGCTTGATACGTAAAATTTGATAAATAAATGACAGCAAGAATTGAATTCAAAATCTTTGCCTAGTCCGATACATATTGAATCACCTCATCTAAAAAATTAGGTTGTTAAAATGGAAACTTTTATTAATTTGTATTTGTATATTCAATATAGTTTACTGATAAACCTTATGAAATATCATGATGGAGTGCTTCAGTTATTAAGCAAAGATTGCTCTGTCTGTAGCTAAATGCAAGCCACAGGACTTTAACATGCTCAAAAATCAGTTTAAACAAGCTCGGCAAAACAAATATAGGACACATACCACAGCCACAGCCACAGGTCCTTATTTTTGTCCAGCAAGGGAAAAAATTAGAGTTTTCTGAGAAAAATAATGAACAACCATATGGGATTCTTGAATAATGGTTTTCTCAGATCTGACATCATTAGAGTTTTGTCTCAGGTAGTTCAGCAAATACTGCAATATGATACAAGATAACCTGAACCGAAAGGAAGCATCACCTTGCGTTCACTACTTTGCACAGTGAAAGGCATGTTTTTGACATCAATTAATTCCACATCTTCTTGAAATAACTCTGCTCCCCAGCGCTCAGCTTGCTTCCGAATCCTAGTGAAATTGACAACATAAAGATTCTGTTCTCTTCGAATCATGAAGGTAGCGACTAATGTAAACATTATTAAGGATCAATTCAAAACTAGCAATACTTTTGAAAAGTTCAAGTACCTGTCCATTAAGTCTGGACCAGTTATTCCATCTGGAAACCCAGGGAAGTTCTCTACTTCAGTTGTCGTCATTAATTGTCCTCCAGGAACACCACCTACTTGATATCCCTCAAATACTAAAGGCTTCAAGTTGGCTCGAGCGGCATAAATTGCCGCTGTGTATCCTGCGGGGCCTGATCCTATAATTACCAGATTCTCAATATCCGGAGCTGCAAGAAAGGAAACATCAAATACTGTAAAAATAATATTTATACAACCATCTAATATGTATCACTCAAGTATTTGTAGCCACTGTTGAAAAACTATACAGGACTTTCTTATTAATCAAATAAATATGGGATAAGCAAAAAGAATTATCATTTAGGCACTGTTTAAGCCCCGTTTTTGTGGAAAATGAGTTTTGTAATAATGATTTTTTTTTTTATTTTAGAATGTGTGCTTAAAAAGTTGGGCTTACGTGCATAATTATTTTATAGGGAGAAAATGTGGGTGAAAATGAGTGAGAGGAAAAATGGAGTTTTAGAGAATGGGGATCAAACAGGGGCTTAATAAGAATGATATATGGTTAGTGAAGTGGGGGGGGCAGAATTTTGGCCTTTATGGGGGTGATATCATTCCATATGATCATTTTTAAGGATGAAGTTTTAGCACTTGAGGAGATCCAAGTGGAAAATTGTTGAATGTGTGGAGGATTAGTCATTGAGTGGGACAATGTTAGATGTGTCGAGCCTAATTACAATGTTTATTTATTATAAGGGTATAATGGGTAGTTTATTCATATACTACGTAGCACTAATAATTTTATAAAGGGTACTAGGGCAAGCATCTTTTTGTGCCCTTCTAAGCGTATAGGAAAAAAAGAGGGGCACGAGATAATCATTCTTCTTCATTTATATAGCTAAATCATGCTGTGGTGCACCAATCTAAATGGTGTATTTTATTTTTTTCTTTGCTTTTGTTCTATGTTTCATGGTACTAATTGTTCTCGGTAGTATAGATTTATCGTCTAATCCATAACACGAGCAATATCTAAAAAAGCTAATCCTCCGAGCTTGTGGCTAAATTCTCTTAAACCTTGTCAATGTAGAGCTCCTATACTCGCACAAGGAGGCAAAATGGGGTTCATCAGGCAAGGATAATGGCTGTTAATCAGTTGGTATCGTAGTAACAAAAACTGCAGCCACTGATGACTGCACTGCACTGTGCTAAATGTTTGTCTTAACAGTTTGCAGTCTTTTCAGGATCCCATTCTTGAATTAACTTTCATTGCTGATAACTTCAGTAATTGCTTCTTAACACTACGAGTGCAAGTATATACATTCTTCCCATATTCACAGTTTTTGCAGTTTATTTCCCTTTTAAGTTGCTAAAAATTTGCTCTTCTTTTATATTATCATCTTGGAAATGTACGCTCCAATATGCATCATTTTCCCAGTGAATTTTAAATATGAATAAAAAAAAATCATTACAAACTCAATTAATCAGTAATCACACAAGCTCTATCAATATACGTGTAATAAGTACCCGTCTGTCGAATGTAAATGAGGAGAGAGGTGTGACCTGTAGAGCTAGATAGCTCCTCGGTGGAAGCAGTGGCGGAGACGCGAAATGACGGAGAGTAGAGACGGTGGTGAGTGAAGCGACTGGCTCCAACTGAGTCAAATCGAACGGAATGTCTGCGAGTTGGTCCTCCTTTAACGAAGACTAGATTGTTCCGGGCGGGAAGAATAGCATTGGAGACAGTGGAGGGAGTGGCCATAGCAGAGGCTGCTGTCGCTGCCGCAACACGGTGAGTTGAATAGCCGGCGAATCGAACTCCGGTTCCGAGCCCGGTACCGAACCCGAAACCCTTTTTGAAACAGGGAGTAGAGGCAATGGTTGTACAAGTGTTAGCCATATGTTTCGGCCATTATCCTCTTAAGTCCTATCTTCTCTCACACATTAAATCTTTAAGATGCAATTAATAGAAAAGAAATAATTATTTTCGATATTGGTTAAAAATGCTTATCCATATTTTCTAATTCAAGAATTAAGCTAAAACATGTCGGAAATATTGTTCGTAGACTTGCATGATCTGACGAGCTTCGACGATCGGACGAGCTTCGACGTGTGATACATTTCGTAATGCATTATTTGATTGCATATTTATCGAAATATGTGTACTTGTTATTTAATATTTACCAAACCGATTCTTACTTAGTCTAGTAAAAATATTCTTAATTGCATCGAAAATTTTCAATTTTTACTCATTTTCTCAAGTGTGTGAGTACGTGTTCAGTCGTTAACATGCAAAACTCGATCCATGGGTCTAGCCACGATTGTTAGATCATTTTGGATCGTGTTGAGCCAAACTTTCGAGTTAAAAATATTGATGTTGGCTAAGGGGCTGAGAGCAGGAAATTTTGTAGGAATTGTTATTAGAAGATATTAAATTCCTTATTTTTCAAGATATACAAATATATTATTGTTCGTCTTCATTATATAATCTTCTTGATAGTCTTTGTCTGATAACTAACACATTCTTAACAATCTCGCCGTCGAACGACGAGCTTCCGTTCAACTAGATGGCAATGACACACAGTCGAGATACTAAAAACAAACATTATCAATGCCTCAAAAATCTCGATTTCCATATCTCTAACCAAACGATTTACTACATCGTGTGAGAGTACGGGATTTTTACACAAAATAAGGCGAAAAATATGCTACTTAGTGCCAATCAATATTGTACATCACACAGCCTATTTACTTACCCACTTTGTACATCAACTAGTATCACTCAATAAACAACATACACTTTTAACGAAAAAATTGGTTAGAATTTCATGAGAAATCACATCCCCTTGAAATTTTTTGCAATGTCGGGGATAGGAATATGCGAAGGCGGCCGTACCTCACGGATTCGCAGCAAAATGGTTAAATATTGTTTCGAGCGTAGATTGACTGATGCTGTACTCCGATATGCCAAGTATATTTCTGCAGGATAAGATTTTTCCGTAACATTTTAATACCGATTTTCAATAGAAAATTCAAAACAAATCTGTGAAGTGAAAAAAGTATTCACCTGTTTCTTTCTATGTGCCCAAAAACGTCTGCGAGTGAGAGGTCTTCTCCGTATGGCAGCTGCAGTAAACATGAGATCAGTCACTAACTGTATTTCAATGGGCAGCCATGACAGAAATCGTCCCATGAATACAAAAATCAACTTGCAAATGTGTTAGTTAAAGGCATAATTTAAATAAATAAATGTATCCTTCTCTATCGGCTTAAATTTTTGGATGAGATAGTTTAAGACGGTATCTGAGTAGGTAGCCATTCTGAATTTGAATATCAGAGTTGTGCACGGGTCATGCCTTTGATAAAGAACGAGTGAGGCTTGCACTTTCCGGGGGACTAAATTTGAATAAATTAAAGTAACAACTAAGACAACTTGAGTTTTTAAATAAGGTGTTTCAACATGATATCATGCTAAACAAAGGTCCTGAGTTCGAGTGTGTGTGTCACCCTTATATGAAAATCACACATATTAAGCATTTGAAATAAAATGAATCAGGATTGCATGTGAGGGGCGTGTTGAAGACTCAACTTAATCCACTGGTAAAGTGGACGGAAACTATGAATCACTTGTATCAACAACAATTGGCCAAATTACTATTTTCTTGTCAACAAATCTCTTTTCAGATTTGTAAAGGACGATGTATTGAAAATGATGACCCAGAAAAAAATTCAAATCTGACAGACAACAAAATCTTTGACAAGTGTTAAATACCTGATATTTAATACTCAAACCGTTGCAACTTTGATATGTTGCACCCTGAAATGAAGATTGGATGAAGGAATCAATTACAGCAAACTTTTCTTTGGTTAACCACCACTCTGAAAATATCGGTAGAGGAATGCCACCTATAATAAATACCAACCGTAAAAATAATATTAACCGCTGAATGTTAAAAGTAATAACAAGTGAAATACTAGTGAGTGCAATACAGAAAACAAAATGATCCAAATGACCCTGACAAAGATCTGAGTTGCCAGCATATCAAAGAAGGGTGATTAAGATCCATCTCAAATAAATAATCCATTTTTTTTGTCCATTTACAGTCCTCCTGTTGTTGATGGGAGAAAAGGAGAGATGGCCTGTTGTAAGTACTAATGAAACTAGGTCTGTACTGTTCCACGAGAACGATGATAAACCTTATTGATATCTGAAAGTACTAAAAGCATGTTAGGATAAGCTTCAAAAATTTACAAGTTACTTCCAAGTAGCTTTTGTTCCTAAACCTGTTTGGATATATTATTTATTTCTCACTTTTTAAAAAAGTTATCATTTAGAAAGTGACTCTTGCATTGGTGTCAAAATAAGTAACTGATAAGAAGCAGACCCTAAAATTGAAGAAACGATCTATGTATTAAACTTCAACAGATGAACAGTCTATAGAAGAATTACTGGAAAGACACGAGACTCTAATTCCCTCTACTTCACTGGATTTCATTAGTATCCCTCCCCTACCCTTACATGTTTATTTATACCCTTTCCCCAACTGACTCTTAACAAAAAGACCGTTACTCCTAACAATTTATTGACTCAGCATAAATCTAGAAGCCACTACTCTGCCCTGCTGTCACGTGGTTGGTTCCCTCCATGTGCTTGCTTGTTCCCCCCTCTTTTACGTCTTGTATATGTGAACTTAATTGGGGTTTATCAGTAACTTACTATTAACTTTGACCAAACATGCTCCTAAGAGTTTTTCTAACCAAAGTTGCCTACCGACATACACGTAAACAAAAATGAAAAGTGGATGGTGTTGGATCACACAACTCAGGGAAAAAAGGATTCTTAACCAACCCCTAGCAGGTATAAGTCTTGGCTTGTTTTGTTGAATGAATCCATGAATTCAAAGAAAACTTCAACTTCACGTTGAAAAAACATTGATCAGGTGACAGAAGTGGACATACCATCACGAACCAACTGCTCTGATAACTGTTCGCCATAAGCCCCACAAGAACCATTATTTCCAGATGCAAGAGCCTTCACTCTTTCTTCATTGCCAAGCCATCGTCCAATTCTCACAATCATTCCTTCTGATAAACAGATCTCTCCTGCTGATGCATTCTCAGATATTATGGAGTCGATGCCCCCAATACACACTTCCAGGTCATTCAGTATACTACTCCTCGGATGAGATGGAATGTCAAAGAGCTTCTCTTGAATTATTTGGCACAGCATTTCTAAGTCCAAGGAGCTAACTTCCGTAGGTTTAACCTGTAGACAGATATAATAATAAAAAATATGAGCAAACTTCGGTGGGTGACGGGTAAAATAAAATTAAAATGAAATAGATCGAACTTATTAGGATGAGAATAGAGGAAAATACTTCTAGTTCGAGATGATTCCCAAATCTATTTTTCAAATGTTGGGGACTCCCAATGCACCTTAGCTTGCCTCCAACCTAAAGATACATGCAAATAACACAATGATTAATGACTTGAATCTCCAACAAGCAAATCATAATCAGGTTAAACGTCTTGAATGCATTTTTGGTAAGGTAGATCAAATACTACTAGATACTAGATAGTATTAAGAAAAGGAAGTTGAGATCTTGTTTATTGTACTGTCCAGTCCTTGTTTAGAGTAGTGAGCACCAAACATGCAAAGAAAGAGTACCATTATTCCAATTTTAGTGCAAAGAGCTTGAGCTTCACTCATGCTGTGGGTGGTTAGAATGACAGCAGTCTTTCCTCTTCTGGTCGATAAGCGTGATATAACTTCCCACATGAAGCGCTTAGCAATAGGATCCATACCTAGAATATTAAAACATGATACAGAAGCAGCTTCTCAAGTTATATACCAGGGCAAAATACAGATTTACCGATCTAAACTTGAAAAGTACTTCATTGTCTATTTTAAGACTAGAGAATGGAAAGAGCAAACGAGAAGGTTCAAAAGCATAATATAAATTTCTTCTATATTGTACTTATATCGCAAAGATGGTACAGAATAACATGCCACTAACCCAACTCAAAAGATGACCAATGCACAACGAAATTTGATGTAAACTGGCTAATCTCAAAACCCTTGTACTCTCCAAATTTATAGGTTCAAGTTCTATGAAACACTATCATTTCTTGGATACTGATGCTACGCATTATTAAACAAACACAGTATATATAAACAAATTTTATATCCTTTACGTCACAGGAGGGAGTTTTGAACTTGCAATTCATTTCGAGGGTTAATCAAATAGAAATGCGCAGAAAGAAAGATTAAACTGCAAGGAGTGAATCAGAGTTAAATACCGGTAGACGGTTCATCAAGAATGACTATAGGAGGATCACCAATCATCGCAATTGCAACAGATAATTTACGTTTGTTTCCCCCACTTAAGGCATATGATGGTTTATTAGCATGCTTCAGCAAGTCAAATTCCATTAATTTTTCTGTAACAACCTGCCAAGATTCATCACTAGCATGAATTATCATGCGGTATCGGACATACGTCAAATCCAAAATGTAGACAACAAATTATAATTATCACGCTTGATCTCAAATCAAATAAATCTGAGAAAAAAGAATTATGAAGGGAGATAAGAGAAATTGTGTGTGAATTAAGGCTAATTCCTAAAATGCCAAATTTGAAAATAAGAAAAAAAATTAGGATTAAAGATCAGTATTGATTAAAACAGAATGGATCACAATGCATATCATCGTGTAATATCATGGAGACAACTAAAATATACAAAACAAAGAATGGAGAAAACAATTGACATCAATCCTTCTACAGAAGCATAAGAAAATTACATACGTATTCAAGCTCATACTCTGGGACTCCTTTTATTCTTGCATAGAGGTCGAGGTGTTCTCGGACTGTGAGAACTTCAAGAAGAGCATCAAATTGAGGACAATAACCAATCTAACATGTAAAGAATGAAATAGAATTAGTCAGACAGGTGCAATCTAATAGTTACTATGACGAGTACCCTTAAAGCAATCAGAAAAACAAGGAAACTAATGAAGAAAGATCTCTACATACATGTTGACGAGCAGCCTTTGGGTTTAATCTTATATCTTTACCAAAAATGAAGGCAGTTCCGTCACTTGGACGTTCTTCTCCTGCACATTATAATTGAATAAGAGAGAAATTATAAACCTTACTTAACCATGCCTGTTCAGGAAAAAAAGGGAAAACACATAAAAGGCATAAGAAAACTTCAGACAAGATGATACGGGCAAGAATACAAACAAGTATTCATTAAAGGAAAAATTATTTCCATGGAAATATTTGAGTAATTTTTGTCCACTATGATGACAATAAAGGACAGAGATATTTTTCTGAATAATTATGGATAATTCTCACAAGGTTCAGAAATGAAGACACACAAGCATAGTAGTTTTAATTGTACGAAGTAGATACCCGAAAGCATTGACAAAGTTGTTGTCTTCCCTGCTCCATTAGTTCCTAGAAAACCAAAACACTCTCCTTCTTGAACTGAGAAAGTCAATGAATGAACAGCAATTTTTGAACTATTCTGCTTCCCTCCTGGATACACCTGAAATCACAAAACATATTACGTGACTTGATCAGATAACGAGTACAACCCCCACTCAAAAAATAAAAATTTATATATTTTAGCATGTTGGTGTACCTTCCGAAGATTATGCAGGTAGATTAATGCGTTACCAACTGAACCTGATAGTACTCTATTTCTCTCTGTTTGTACATCAATGTCTTCATGATCTTCTGATGATGATGCAAGAAGAGGTTCTAAAGAGCTACCAGAAGTGGCAAGGAATGGCTTTTTCGAGCTCGACCACAACTCCCAGACTGTTGCAAAGTTTATCTTATGAAGAGGCAAGAGTTCAAGACCAAGTGTCAAAATAAAGTAAATGATGCCCTGCAACAAGTAAAAACAGCTAATGGGATTTACGTTTATCGATTGAATTTTTTTAAACCATCAAACATTAAAAACTATACACAAGGCTAGTTCTCTAGCAATAGAGATCGAAGAGTAAATACAAAGAAAACCACGTGTATCAAATTAACATTAAAATAAGCTAGAATCCAAAAGATGTATTACGAAGCTTGAGGTGCTTCTTCTATTGGTTATTTATTGCATTTTTATCTCAGCAATGCATTTTCGATACTGGCATGTACAAACTTGGGAACCAATTGTTTTTCCTTTTAATTTACTGGGGGAATCCCCCCACACCCATCTCTCCTCTATTTTCCATGCACAAGGTGGACAAGTTAGTAATATGTTAATGAGTTCTATGATTCATTTGCATAAAAATATTCTTTGTGCATCGCTAAAAATTGTTGTTTGATTGGGGGTGGGAATAATTCACAAATCAAATTTACACTTCACAATATTGAACATGTATAAATGTAAAAGAAATAACTACTTTCTAACCCTTTAAATTGCATATTCAACAAATGCAATATGCCATCATAGCAATTGAAAACACTTCTCCAAATTGGTCGAGAGTATTAATCCATATACTATATATCTAGAGTAGCTAAATACATAACCATGAATGAGTAAGGCCACATGGTTGGAAATTCTGCCTAGACTGGATATATTCGTACTAAATAACTAGCTAATGAATGTCTTTTCTGCCCCTGAACATCCCAATCGAATTCGTCGCAACACTCATAATGATCAACTTTACGAAGGTCCCATTGTATTCCGGAAGCTCGTAGCATTGGTCCTTAGTTAATGGTGGGTTTTCGGTTCGTTAGTTGGAATTGTTTAGTCATTCACATAACGATTGGTGTTCTACTTGCGTGATCGGCTGTTAGGACGATGGGGACGATAGAGAGTCCACTAGCCCAGTCCCGTCCTTGCATCCTTATATTTTGATTGTTCTGCATATGCAACCTTGGATTGTTGTTGCTTATTCTGTTCCTATTGCAGCTGCTACCGCTGTTTTCTTGATCTAACCAATTGGTCAAGAAAGTTTTTCTGATGGTATTCCTTTAGGAATTTGGGATATGGATGGAATATAATGAAAGTCAGTTGAACAGAATTTGAATAATGTCCTGATAATTATGTTTGGAATTCAACCAAGATGNGGATATGGATGGAATATAATGAAAGTCAGTTGAACAGAATTTGAATAATGTCCTGATAATTATGTTTGGAATTCAACCAAGATGAGGATGCCACCAGGCAGAGATATATATGCAAAGCTTATGCACCATATGACAGAAAGGTATGTCTGCCCACCTTTTTTAGCACATTAAGCATCAATGTACATGGACAATACTGAGTTCAAAAGAAATTTCCATCAAAAAAGTTTTCTGGAAAAATTTCAGATCAATCATAGAGAGCGCATTTCAATCAGAAGGATTTATTTTGCCAATAATTCTAAATCCTATGCCTATACTCAATCTTCTCCTCGGCAGTTTCTGAAAAATGCATGAGACACACCAGTAATTCATCCAATGTATTATATCTAATCTCATGGTTACATCATACATTCATATAACATGTAAAATTTAGTTGGAAAAAAAAAAATATCAACATCAATCATAAAATAATAATAATAATAATAATAATAATAATAATAATAATAATAATAATAATAATAATAATGTGGAAGAGCCACTAAATCTTCAGTCACAATATGTCCAATCTGAAAGAATAATCATATCTAAAGAACCATTTTTTGCTTATGGAAACCAGGTTGTTCACTCTCAACACAGAGGAAATTGCACGCAATCTTAAGAGAAGAAAAGCACCTCTGCAGCCAGATAACATATAGAGGCTCCAGTCACGTTCCAATCAAAAGCACTATTATCAGATCCAGTTTTCATTCCCTGCCGTAGAAGAGCTAATGAAGCTAACCCATCAGCAAAGCAAAAACCAGGTGACAACCTGAAGAAGTTCTGAAAAGAGCTATCAAGTGTTAGATAGATGGCTTCTTTATTCCAGTACATACAAGAAGAAATGTGAACTCAAGCATGTAAAATGAAAATATCATATTTAGAGCATGTTTCACTAAGATTATGAAAAAGAAGTAAAAGTTACTTTACAAGTAATTTAGTGTTTCCAAACATGTTGGATAAGCTACATTTTTCTTAAATTAGTTAAAAAAAATGTTACTTATTGTAAAAGTAACTCTTACCTTACTATCAAAATGATCAACTTATTTCCAACTTTAAGCAAAAAAACTGTTTATTTTATAACCTAATTATATACTTACAGCTGAACTTTTTAATCTTAGGCAAACATGCTTTAATGACCACATTGATTCACACAAGCACTTTTTTTTTTTTTTTAACTGCCATTCTAAGCAATAGAGCATTCATCTAAGATCATGAACACTTCAGTCCAACTGAGAAGCCAACTAAAGTAGATAAATCCAACAAAGTAAAAGTACAGAATCCAGTATATATTCCAACCTTGAGAACAGAATTGGCATGAGCTGTTGACTTTATAAGCCCCATTATGAATGATATTACCATCAGAATGAGCCCAGTAAAAAGATGTACCAAGAGTACCACATTCTGCAGATATATTTACAAAATTTCAGCATTTTCAATAAAACAAATCTCTATTCTTTATGAGTCAAATTTCAGAGTCAATACCTGGGCCATGCTGTGTTCAGAAAAGAAAAAGGTGAGGCAATATGTAGATGATGCAATTGCCAGTCCATATTCCAGGAACATGAGGACAGTTGGGAAAAAGGAGTCTCTCCCAATAAACTGATCAAGACCTAAAGAATAAATTGAAATTTAGAGAGGCGTTGGAAGATAAAAACATTTAAAATAAATTAAATTATTTCTATTACAGCTTAAAATAATAAAATGAGAAAAAGAACATTCTTTAAAAATAAATAGAGAAATTCTTATATTGTTTCCAAAAAAAGTCTTATTCCTTTTCACATGGTTTCCTAGTAAATTTGTTGACATTAAGTGAAAACAGCAAATACCTCATAAACATATTTCAAGAAAATGTCTACCCATGGAAACATTCGGTTAAAAAATTAATGCTTAAGTGCAAAAATCCAACCACCTACCAAATATACTAAAGAGAACTATTGCAAAAGATGAAGGCAACAGAAAGCTGATGAAGTCCCATAAGTATGTGGAGGTCCAGTATGACAGTATAGATACCTGAGTCGCATCAAAAACAAATAACATGTATAGTGCTGACCCAAAGAGCAATGGGAGGACTTGCAAAGCTAAACCATGAAAAGAAGAAATTCATACCCCACTAATAAGTTGTTGATGCTTAGCTTTCACTTCACGTTCCTGCATCAAGAAGGTATGGGCTCAAAATTACCCGCTAGAATGAATAGGTCAAAAGTTGGTAACATCTAAGCATAATACTCGAAAAAAGCCGCTTTAATTTCTTAATATGAGCATACTGCATAACTGAAAAATAAAAATCGACATTATACACAAGTTATAATGATAGGTACCTCAGGTATTAAAGAAAGCCTTTTCATACAAAACTCAAGTAGAGAACAACTTATGAACCAAGTAACTCAAGCAATTTGGTGTTTTTGGGGCCATGTTGGACTTCTTTGCTGGTGGTTACCTGCCCAGGGGCATTGTCCCTGCTTCTATTGTTTTGCTCCCGAAAAGCGAAGGGGCTTCTAAATGGACAGAATTCAGACCGATTAGTTTAAGTACGATGTTTAACAAGTTTATCACCAAGTTGTTAAAAACTTGGTTGATTACTGTGCTGCCACGTATCATATCTCCACAACATAATGGATTTATCCCTGATAGCATTATTGAGGACAATGCTTTATTGGCTCAAGAGCTTCTCCACACTTTATATTGTCTCGATGGTTTCTTTCCCTCTTCACGGGGTCTTCGACAGGGCTGTTCCATCTCGCCATCTCTCTTCATTGTAGTGGCTCTTATCTCACATCTGTTGCTAATGAAATGATTATATTCGCCAATGGTCATAAGCAGTCTATCCAGAGGTAACTTGATTACTTGGAGCATTATGAAAGCGTCTTTAGGCAGTTGGTGAATAGAGACAAAAGTGGCCTTATACCGTCTTGTAAGGTATCCATTAGCGAGATAAGGAGATTGGAGCATTTGACAGGTTTTAGGCACGAGCAACATCCATTTACTTATCAGAGGTCCCTCCATATAAAGGGGCTAAACAGGTTTTCTTATATGTTGACCTTTTCAGAAGGTCGTGAGCAAGATATCTGGTTGGGCCTCACGTATATTATCTATTAGGGGATGGATTACACTTGTGAAGTCTATTCTTTGCTTTATGCCTCTTTATCTACTCCATATCATATAGTCATTATACTTTTGAAGTCTATTCTTTGCTCTGCCTCTTTATCTACTCCATGTCATGCAGTCTCCTAAAGCTGTAATGAAGAATTTGGAGAGTATATTTGCGCAATTTATTTGGAACTCCAAGAATTAGGCAACTCAATTATACTGGGAGAGATAAATTTTTGCCTTCTTATTAATGAAGGTAGACTAGGCTTGATGGCTTTTTTGTTCACATCGTTGTAGGCTCAGTTTCCACTGGACAAATATTATATGGGGACTCACCATCTAATATCATCAGCTCCATCTAATGCTTTGCCTATTTGGAGGAGGTTGAAGCTGGCCGAACCAAAGGCTAAGCTACATATCGCATGGCAACTTGGAGTAAGCGATTCTTCTGGCATAAATGTTGGATGGACGAAGCTACGTTGGCATCCTTATTCCTTCACCAATGACACTCCCTTATGAGGGTGCAGTACTTCTATGATGGCTCAGGATGGGATACTGGACGAATGTTATAGGTACTTTCACCTACTATGGTTTAGCAGATTAAGGTTATACCTCTATGCTCTGATGCCCGGACTCTTCGAAATGGATGAAGTACACGACACATGGGTATGGGTATGGATATGGGATATGTGTCAGATCCTTCAAGTTTCAATCGGACACTTCACCGTTTTGCTTCTTTCTTTTTATTCTCTTTTTTTTCTTCCCCTTATCTTCTTCGACGACAGCGCAAAGTTTTCTCTTCCTTTTCTTCTATCTTCTCTTTGCCTTCTCTTCTTTTTTTCCTTCTTTCCTCTCTGTATCGATGATTTAGGATTTTCTTTGTATGAAATGAAAATGGGTACCATATAGTGCAACTTAATATTCCATTAAGTTTAAATTGTAATCAAGTCCCTCATTCTCTATTTTATATAACATTTAGTAAT
>CAIGRP010133480.1:0-31968 GCA_903798385.1 Fraxinus cuspidata
CCTTTCGTTTTAATTTCAGAATTTATTTTCTGTGAAAATTTAACTGGAACTACCATAACGTGCTATTTCTCAGTTGTGTTTGTATAATATAAATTTATTAAGGAGGCTTTTCACTTATTTATATTAAAAGTAATTTGTTTATTTGGAACATAATTCAGTGGTGACATCTTAGTTGTCACGATCTTACTGAAGTTTGGATGTGTTTGCTAAGAATTTTATGTAAAGAGCCAAAATAATCATGAAACAACTGTTTTTGTGTGGAGTCTGCATCTAGCGAGTCATGGCTGCTACCCGTGCGGACTCCGTTGGAGAAAAAAGTTTTGCCGTTGAACGGTCGTGTCCTGGCTTGTATTCGTCCTAACTCACTCAAATTCCCGAATCTGCCACGTGACTCTGTTTGTCCCTCAAAGAAGCAGGATTACATCCTCAAGCCAGCCTCATTGTGAAAGTTAAACTGATGAGAGCAGCAGGTGAAGCCAGACGTGAAATTTGTAGTAGGAAACCAATAACCATTATTTTCAAACAGATTTTAGCTATTGGACAAAACCCAGATTCAAGTTGGTAGTTTTGACTCAGATAGTTTATAGACGAAATAGTTCATGTTGTGATTGGTGACATCATTTTTTAAAGTTCGTCTTCTTGGAAACATAGAAGATAATAGTGATTTGATCAATGAACGCATTAACAACCTGCCTTCTGACTTAAACCAAGTCTATTTAGCGGCTGTTTGGAGGGGCTAAAAATTGAATATTGAATTAAAATTGTACTTTGTACCGTTGGAAAGAAAAAGAAGATTTTCATTCCTCCACTAATATCACATGTGGAAGGCAAGTGGTAGACAATTCCTACAAATGCCCTCAACTCAAAAAAAAAAAAAAAACTCACCTACCTCTTTAAATCCCACCTACGGCATTCAGAGATCGTTTTTTCCCCAAATTCACAACTTTCTTCCAGTTTCCAACAAAGCTCTACAACACAGTTGCCTTAGTCCTCTCTCACATGAGTTTACGATTTTCACTTATTGATCGACGACGAATCCCAAAATAACCATAGCTATGGCCCATATCGAACAAACCAACAAATACCGTCTGATAACACCATTGTCCAGTCGTCGCCCCGCAAATACGAAGTTGCCACTGTTATTCATCAGTCCTCCACGCTTATGGATTCGTTTTCCTTTCCGGTAGGTGTATAACATCCCATTTATATATATGTAAAATATGGTTCAGTGTAAATGCACCAATGGAAATTATTCATCTGCTCACAATCCCTAACTGCCGATTTGTCGTCTGTGGCAGGTCGATGCTTCATCCCCCACACACTGCACACAACTTATAATTGCATCTCACATGTGGCTTTTCCGTTTGTGTGCCTTTCTGTTTCCATAGAATGTTCCCGACCCGCAAGCGGCTAGCTGCAGTGCCGGTCCTGTGAATTCCACATTCCCTTCCCGAAAAAATGCACAATGGAACTCATTTGAGGACAAGAATTTCATTGTTGTGTGCGAGACGGTGATCGCAGAAGGTCACCAAAACGGGAAGTGCTTCGTGAAACACGGGTGGGAAACACTAATTCATCTGTTCAACTCGAACTCCGGCCACAATTGGAACAAGATGCAGCTAAAATATCGTTGGGATGCTCTTCGTGCGAAACACAAATGATTGGAGGAATTGCTTCATTGCATTGGTGTAGAATACAATCCTTGCACCGACAGAATTATCGCGTCTGAGGAATGGTGGGGTCGAAAAAATCAAGGTAGAATTGCACATGTTTCCGACAAATTGAATTGCTAGTGAACTACTTTCTACCATAAGAAATTCCTAGCGTCCGTTTTGTGTGTGAGATCTAATTTGTTCTTCAATGTATGCATTAAATTGATATTCGGTAGATGTGGAAAGTGAATGGCTATTGTAAACTACAACTGCAATTTTGTTGTGATGGACTGAGAAGGTCGCAGAAAAGATTGATAGATTGGTCGGACATACAGTTCCGGACATGAAATCCTGCTTGAATGAGTTGTTAGCGATGGGTAGATTGCAAAAGAAAACTGATCTTTACTATTGGACTTGCACGTTCCTCTCGTTGAGGCGTAATCGGGAAATGTTGCAGATCCAGGATGCCGTTGATGAAAAATTTGACTGGGTTCAATGGAACTGGCAAGAGTACAGAAGGAACAAACCACACCGTAAACAAAATATGTTGCTTGGTATTTTATGTGAACAAAATACATTTGTCATTATTTTATCACTTATTGTACTTATGCATTGTAAACTTATGCATGCTACGTCACCATCAAATCTTACTGTTTTTTCACATGGATATCTAGAGCATGTGACCATTTGAATATTTTTTCAAGCAAGTACCGCAGAATACATTATTACGTACTACAAATGAAGTGTATCAATCATGAAATAGTCATTGAAACTACCTCGAGCAAAAATTCTATAAAAGGCACCACACACTCTACAAACGTATTTGCATTCCCCAGCATGGTTGCTACATTTTCCTATCTTCCTTCAATTATATGATATATGAGTCATGTCTACATAGTAGTAAAGAGTAGTGTGATGGTAAATTTTGATTTCAACTGTGCTTTGATGCCCGATTCAGAATCTGAAGAGGACGTGGGGGAGGAGGTATTTTTCGAAGAGCTACAGGAGGATATTATCGAATGGCTTATGTACTGTCGAAGCACCGAAATTCCTGTACGAAACTATTACCCCGAACAAATATGTCGTATTCGTAGATTTCCATTTGCTTGAAACGGTCATATGTTCATGCTTGACGCTATGCAATGCAGTCCGACAGTGCTATGCAGAATTTTGAGTGTATCCATCGATGCTCCGAACGTTCGCAAATATTCTTCGCTATGAGTACGGATTGCGCACTGGGCAACACATCGATATATACGAACAAGTGGAAATATTCCTTTGCATTTTAGCCCATAGAAAAGGATATAGACAAGTTCATACGCTGTTCAATCATTCATTGGAAACTATAAGGCACTACTTCAAAACTGTGCTTCAAGCTGTTGTTCAATTCTCTGCTCGGCTAATTCGACTAGATCCGAACTACAATACGGTGTCGAGCATCACGTACCAAATCGGAACAAGCATCCACTGTTTGAGAATTGTATCGGTACAATTGACAGCACACACGTTAGAGCCGTCCTTCCACGCAACGGACAAGTGAACTTTATTGGACGCAAAAGGATTCCAACGCAAAATGTCCTAGCGGCATGTGACTTCAACTTATGTTTTACATTTGTACTTGCAGGTACGACGAGGAATACAGATGATGTCTGCATTTTGGCGCGTGCTATATACAGCCCTGATATTGATTTTCCACAACCAGCAGCGGGAAAATATTATCTTGTGGACTCCTGGGTATATGGCTCCCTTATAAAGGGTTTGATATATTGTACCATTTCCAACAATTTTATGACGGGAAACTGGACGTAGGCGTAAATTCCGAAATGCGAGTGAGAAGTTTAATTTTAGACACTCGTCTTGTAGAAATGTAATCGAACGTGCATTCGGAGTTTGGAAAAGTCGGTGAAAAATTCTCGATCGTATGCCAAGCTATAATTTCACAGTACAAACTGCTGTTGTAATAGCAAGTATGGGCATTCACAACTTTCTTCGACGAGCTGACGTGGTCGATGAGGCGTTTACAAGAGTGGAGACTGATGTCGATGCAGCAGAGGTGGAGCTTCCAGACCAGCATGAAGAAATCGCAGCTGAAATGAAGGCACCTGAAATGCCACAAAATGAATGGGTTCGTTTTCGCGATTTTTTGGCATAACGGCAATGATAATTTGTTCTTATTTTAACGTAGCAAAATTACAAATTACGAATATGTAAAATGCACCCGTAAATATTTGTACTGTTTGTAGTATAGTATTCGGATAGTGATGGAAAAAAAGTTGGCACGTACTAGATTGTATGTCTAGCTGTTCGTTTAGAACCCAAGTTGCGATTCTGGTCGTAATGATGGGCGTTCATAATTTTCTACGTCGATCTGGAGTTGTGGACGAGGCATTTGATAGAGAAGAAACAGATGATGAAATGTTTGATATTGACCTTCCTAACGTCGACGACGAAATCCACGTCGAGACGAACGCACCTGAAATGGAGCGAAGTGATTGGCATCGACTTTGCGATTATATGGTGTGATCGTTACATCACGATGACGAAGGGAGAATTTTATTATCATGTATGAGAAATTATAATAAAAGTAAATGTCTCATTGCCAAAAAAAATTTCCGTGCGCGCACAGAGTTGCCATAATTTTTTTTTTTAACACAATGCTACCAATAAAATTTTGTTAAATAACTTTCTTTTTTTTTTTTTTTTGTTTACAATGCTCTCAATGACATTTTTTTGAAGTAAAAAAATTTGGTGAAATAAAGTCAACCAAAATCTTATGTTGTTAGAGAGTTATAAATCTCAATTTAATTCGGAAAATCTTATAAATGAACGGAGGCGTAATTGAACAATTTTTTGAAAAGTCAAAATTTTTGGCCAAATTCAATTGCGTAAGGGAAAATTGTCATACAGTGAGATGAGGTAAAATTGACTTTTTGGTTCCACTTTCCATGGCTTTGACCGGAAGTAAAATTCTTGATTAATCTGAGGTGAAGCATTTGATGTGATTGAAAAATCAATTATTGTGAGAAAAATTGCTACCGGACAGCCACTTAAAGGACTTTCCAATCTCTCACTCTTTAGGGAGAAGCGCGTTGAGCTGATACCCACCTAGGGTGCAGCCGAGTGGAGAGGGACACGAGAGTTTTTTATTTTTTATCCAATCAAATAAGGAAAAATCATTTTTTCCGTCCTATTTTTATATAACATAAATATTTTTAAGAGCCCTTCAAATCAACAAGTGGGGTACGCAATCAGAAAATAGATTAAATTTGAAAAAATCTCTTACTTTATTACGCGATCCTATCAAATCTCTACTCAATCCGATGATTTCCAGCTTCGATGACATCTTCATTAGTTGATTACAATGATCGCTAGGTTGGTCAATGCTATTTTAATGTAACTGGTTCTTATAATATTAGATGATAAAGGTAATTCAGATCTTAATAATATTTGATTAATTGCAATTACTTTACATCAATAAAAGAGAAAATAATTAATAATTATATATAGCAAGTGGCAATGGTTCCTTGAGAATAACGTGCAAGATACGTTATCATGTATAATTGGACCCACTGCAGGCTGTAGACAGGCTTCTTCAATACTTTTATGCATTGGAGGCTCCATTATCTGCTCACGTAACTAATAGATTTGATTTAGAGTTGGAGTTGGAGTTGGAGTTGTGGGTCCAAAGTAGGCTAAATAAGTATAGATTCCAATGCTATTCAACTTCTGATTAAAATATCGAGTAACATTTATTCACATCTACCTTTTAACGTATGTCTTTATAAAAAAAGGTTGAGTTGAGGTCCCACTGCCCCGTCCCTAGAGATTGTAGAGGAGGTAAATCGCGGAATGTGCTTCAATAGATCAGGATACAAAAACTTCATATTGGTGCCCAGAAAGAGTTCAATTGCATATCTTGTAAGAGGCAACATATGTTTTTATAGCTTACACGATAGTCATGTATTGCATTAGACGTAAAATAATAATAATAATAATAATAATAATAATAATAATAATAATAATAAAAAGTAAGGATCCATCTAATACGGTTGTTATGAGTATAGATTTTATTAATGGAGATTTACCAAAAAGCTAATCGATGTTTTTTAATCAATAAAAAAGATTTTGAATATTAAATTGATTATTTGACGAGTGTAACTAAAAAAAGTACTTGTAATTATAATTTTTTAACTAATATTATTTCTTTATGATACAAAATCTTTAAAATTAAGCCGTGGTTTGGTTCAACTAAAATATTTGATTAAAATCGAAGTCAATAATTAATTTTAACCACATATTTTATGAGATGCACAACTTTTCGATCACACATTTTACCAACTTTTATCAAAATTTTCTATAAGATAATAAATAAAACTAATGTAGAGCTTCCAATTGGAGCTTCTCTAAAGCATTTTTTTTAAAGCACTTATTTTATACAGAAGTGCTTTTGACATTAAAGTGCTTTTTGAACTCCCAAAAAGCCCACCCAAACACATATTAAGAGGATTTTCAATCTACTACTGAGTCATGTTCATTTTATATATACTCGGAACATATAAGCTATGTTTAGGTAAACTTATAAATGACTTATTTATGCTCTCTAAAATTATACTTGGAGAAACTAGATCTTGAGTTGGAAAACGAGAATGATAAGCACGAATATGACCTTCAAACAAGGTAACGGTATTGTCTTCTCAACATCCCTTTGATACTTGAGTCAAAAAGTTGTTGGAGAGAATATGTGTGTAAGACTATAAGCTGAATATTGAATAAGGACTTGGACACTTGCCTATGGAGAGGTCGAGGGACCCGACACTGAGGAAGGTGACTTGAAAGGTCGAACGAGTAGCTGGGGCCATAAGGCCCGGGCTATGACGAGTCGACTCTGGTATAAACCGAGGTATGTGATGTGTGGGTAAGTAACTAGTAAGTTTATCCAAACATAGTTATATATTGCCTTATTGTTTATTTGTGTACTTGGCTAAAATCCTAACCTAAAGTTGAAGCCTCTAAAAGTAGAATATTCAAAAGTAAGAGTGTTTGAACCACATTATTTTGAAAGAATGTATTTTGGAATAGTAGATTGATGGAAAATATGTGATTGGAAAAAAAGGAAAAGTTATTGATATGATGAAAAATATTATTTTATCGAAAAATGTGTGATTGAAAATGAGTAGAAAAATGAGAATGAAAAATTTAATGTGATTTAAAGAGGGATTAAATAATTAATTTCTGGGTATAATATAGAATGTGGACATGGACAGGTGTGACGTGGCATAATGTCATCCGATGGCCAACGTAATGGAATAATTAGTATCTGGGATCTTTGAAAAGGACCATCTTTTTCACCTAAAAATACTTCCAACGTAAAGTATTAGGTTTATGTTAGTTAGGCAACAAGGGAATATTTGACACCAACCAAACTAATTTTTTTCTTGGCGTTCTCTCTATCAAATTAAACTCAAATACATTGTAGACTAAAGATTCAAGAAAACCTCAAAAACATTAGAATTTTCGTTTCAGGCATGTTTTAGAAACAGAAATTTTCCAAAACGTTTCGAAAACTCAAAAAAAAAAAAAAAAGTTTCTTGTTTTATTCTATTTTTTTGTAGAAATTTGAAAATTCCATGGACTTAAAATTAACTTAATTGTGGGCTTTTAAGTTTTTCATTGGAGGTAATGTTATTCATTGATGATGGTAATAGTGTTGTACTCGTTGAAATCAAAGATGTATCTGTAGGAAACTGATTCGAGAACTTGTAAAAAATAAAATATGATTATTATTTAATTAATATTAAATAGCTTTTGAAAGTAAAATATTGAATAAACAGATTTTTATATGACGTTTCTGCAAGGAAAGCATAGGAGCAATTATCATCGAGCTACCTAACCTAATGTGGCATTGGGTTGTGACCACACTTAATCAAAGAGATTTTCAATGAAAGGCTAGATTGAGTTGGTGATCAGCAACCAGTATCCCCGTATCTTGGAACACAACTGAGAACAAGGAAATCCTAATACTATCCTGAAAAGTCTTACCATCAGTTTTAATACCGTCAGGGTTCTTGTTATTCAAATACCGTCATATTAGTGAGAGGCGGGTCTACGTCTATTTGCGGTAGGAGGAGGATCTAGCACATAAGAAGGTTGGTCCTAGAAATGCACACAACAGGAGCAATTCCTTTTTCCACTTTTTTTAAAAGAGTTGTTATTCAATACAACTTGTGCTTTGTCACCAATCCAGTTGGCTGTGGACCCTTAATTTATTATCCAATGGTGACTAGGGACCAATGCGATCCAAACTGACTATTATTAGCATTAGTGTTCTGAAAAAAATAATATTTCCACGTTTCGTGTTGCATTTGATTTGGTTGAACTTGAGATTTTGTATTCATTACACTGATTTCTTGAATGTTCCGTGTTTTGTATAACCTCTGTAGATGTTTATTTCTTCATTTTTACAGTAGAACTCAGAAATGAATTGAAAAGTAAAATAACACGCCCAGGTCTGGACAAAAACTGATGCATAATCCCATAATCTCAACTGTATTCTGATACAAGTTGTGTGGTATAACACACGGAGGTGTTGGGGCCCTACCCCATCTTCAAATTTGGCCAAATTGATGATAAATGTATTCAATACTACCTTCTGTATACACGCGCTGGGACGTCCAGTTTATCTGGTGATTAATGCCGCACAGGGTCATCATCAGCTTTACCTGCTGTAACTCGTCTTATTTTAATATCACCTTTCACTTTCATTGGTTTGGCATTTATCAGTGATTCAGTTACAGCTTTATATTCCTGCCAATAATACAAATTCAGTAAGATTCAGATTCACCATATAACTCAAAGAAAGAAATGGAAGAATCCTCTTATGAAATCAGAGCCCCGCTAAGTAAGTTTCTTTATCAACAAGATTACACCTTTTTAGTACAGAATTCAGGTTCTGTTCTTTTTCTTGCTGTTAAGCTTTAACGTGTTTTTCCAGTATCAAAACTTCATGAGGAAAATCAAGACTATAGCCCTGTATCTGAGGTCAACGAGTTGCCTGAACCTGAAGAAAACTCCCCAATCCAACAGGTGGCTTTCACCGTTCCGACTACTGACGATCCATCTCTACCAGTACTCACCTTTCGAATGTGGGTGTTGGGGACTGTCTCGTGTGTCCTGTTATCGTTCCTCAACCAGTTTTTCTGGTACCGGACCGAGCCTTTGTCCATCACTGCTATCTCTGCTCAGATTGCAGTAGTTCCTTTAGGCCAACTCATGGCTGCAAAGATCACAGACCGTGTATTTTTCAAGGGAACACGATGGGAATTTACGATGAATCCAGGTCCATTCAATGTAAAAGAACATGTTCTTATCACCATATTTGCGAATTCAGGAGCTGGCACAGTCTATGCCATTCATGTTGTTACTGCTGTTAAGATCTTCTATAAGAAACATATTACCTTCTTCGTTTCTCTGATTGTTATCATTACGACACAGGTAAGATCTCATCTATTTTCGTCTTTCATCCACAGATCTTGATTTACGGTTGGTTTTTTAGTTGGTTTTCGGGTTTGACTGGTAGGTGTTGGGATTTGGATGGGCTGGTATTTTCAGAAGGTATCTTGTAGAGCCAGCAGCTATGTGGTGGCCGGCCAATCTAGTCCAAGTCTCCTTGTTCAGGCCAGTTACATGTCTTTCTCTGTGCATAAAAGTTTTGAAACCAAAAAATCGAAAATCAGAGCCATAGATGACCCTCTAATTTACATTGATAATGCTATAACAGGGCTCTGCACGAGATAGAAAAACGACCCAAGGGTGGAGTAACGCGAACTCAGTTTTTCATAATTGCTTTCATCTGCAGCTTTGCTTACTACATATTCCCTGGTTATCTCTTTCAAATGTTAACCTCCCTATCATGGATTTGTTGGATCTTTCCCAAATCAATCCTAGCCCACCAAATTGGCTCAGGTCTTAAAGGGCTCGGTATAGGAGCTGTTGGACTGGACTGGTCCACTATTTCATCCTACCTTGGAAGTCCGTTAGCGAGCCCATGGTTTGCCACTGCCAATGTAGCTGCTGGATTTTTCCTTGTTATGTATGTCGTGACTCCCTTGAGCTACTGGTTCAACGTTTACAAAGCCAAAACATTCCCAATATTTTCGGATGATCTCTTCACCAGCTCTGGTCAGATTTACAACATTTCGAGCATAATTGACTCTAATTTCCACCTCGATACGGCAGCCTACAATCAAGAAGGACCTCTTTACCTCAGCACATTCTTTGCCATGACTTATGGTGTTGGCTTTGCTGCACTCAGTGCTACAGTCGTGCATGTGCTTCTGTTCCATGGAAGGTATAGTAATCAATATTTTGCTACTGATGGAAATTACTATCTAGTGATATTAATCAGTCGTTAAATACAGAGAGATATGGGAGCAAAGCAAGTCTAGCTTTAAAGAGAAGCAGATGGACATACACACAAAACTTATGAGCAAATACAATCAAGTTCCTGAATTGTGGTTTTGGTGCATCCTTGTGGCAAATATTGCACTTACTATCTTCGCGTGTGAATATTACAAGGAGCAACTTCAGCTGCCATGGTGGGGTGTTCTACTAGCTTGTTTTATCGCCATTTTCTTCACTCTCCCGATTGGTATCATTACTGCCATCACTAACCAAGTAATGCCAACTCTAACATATTCGTTCTGCTCTTTTTGATAAATCATTTAGTCTTGATCAAATTATTGACATTGACGAATAAAATTCTTCCAAATGACAGTCACCGGGGTTGAACGTCATCACCGAGTATATAATTGGATATATTTATCCTGGATATCCAGTAGCTAACATGTGCTTCAAAGTTTACGGTTACATAAGTATGACACAAGCTATTGCTTTCCTCCAAGACTTCAAGCTTGGTCACTATATGAAAATTCCGCCACGAACAATGTTCATGGCACAGGTTAGTTTTATCATCCAGCGAAATATTTATATTTTCTTGTATGCATTTTCTGATAGTTTTATCATTTTTTTTGGTCAGGTAGTAGGGACAGTTATAGCTTGTTTAGTGTACTTGGGAACTGCATGGTGGTTAATGGAAACAATCCCTGGTATCTGTGAAACGGCATCCTCTGATAGTGTGTGGACTTGCCCTGGTGATCATGTCTTCTATGATGCATCCGTAATTTGGGGCCTGATAGGCCCTCGAAAGATTTTTGGAGATGAAGGGACTTATGGATTGGTGAACTGGTTCTTCCTTGTTGGAGCCATAGCTCCTATGTTAGTTTGGTTTGCTACAAAGGCATTCCCGAATCAAGAGTGGATTAGACTCATCAACATGCCAGTTCTGATAGGCGCCTGTGGACAGATGCCACCAGCAACTGCAGTTAATTACACAACCTGGATCATTGTAGGTTTCCTATCTGGCTATGTTGTGTACAGATATCGACCAGACTTGTGGCAGCGTCACAATTATGTCCTCTCGGGCGCCCTAGATGCTGGTCTAGCCTTTATGGGCGTTCTCTTGTACCTGTGCTTGGGCTTGGAAAACATCAATATCGACTGGTGGGGAAATGATCTTGATGGATGTCCATATGCGTCCTGCCCTACAGCCAAAGGGATTGCGTTTGAAAGCTGCCCTGCCATATCATAATACAAAGAATTCCATTGTTTTCTGAACTTCATTTAGTAAATAGACTGCTGCTCTATTTATGTTGTCAAGAAAATCACGCTGCATCAGCAGCAACAAAATTATGCGTAAACTCAACTGACGTTGTGCATAACTACATGTGATGGATTCTTCACCATGTTTGTACATTACAAGATTTATTGCACTATCTTTCATCTTCATCTATTCAGTGAAATCTTCATAATTCTCTGAATGCAAGGTTCCACTTTCACCATAAGACGATAATATTCTGGTGTTCGATTGCAGTTTAAAAATCTGCCTAGTACTATCAGCCTGTTCGGCTGAGTTTATAATTCAAATTAAAGATATGACATAAATCAAGTAGTGATATTTCAATAAACCAAAAAAAATCAACAGTAATAGCCCGTTCGTTTTTCTTTTAAAGCAGTACTCAGTGGTCTGCCAGATGAACATACTTGAGATGCCAAGCCCCTTCCATAAACGAGTAATAAGCATAATGAAACAATAATAAACATCACAGACCCGATGGTCATTGACAAACAATTTTTTTTCCCTCTCAATGATACAATTCAAGCCTTGGGAGAAGCAGAAAGAAATAGACATCAAGAGTAATGCAGAATAATACCACATGATGCTACTCGTGCATGATTCAACTTTGTATAAAACATTTGATTCTTAGGTTATGAATGTTTTCTCGTGTACTAAAAAATTTGTCTGATGAAGAATCTATGAAGCAAATATTAAAAATATTGACTGAAGCAAAAAAAATGCCAGTTCCTCTAGTCAGTGGCCAGGTGAGACTTCTGTTCAGTCTAATTTAATTGACTACCGGGCAGCCTTCAACTACAACTCCTTTAGCCGTTGGGCAGGAAGCATAAGGAAAGCCATCAAGGTCATTGCCCAACCAATCGAGGCGAATATTCTCCATTCCAAGGCAAACGTACAAAAGCACCCCATAAAGGCAAGACCTGCATCTAATGCACCAGAAAGGATGTAGTTGTATCGCTGCCACAAATCTGGACAGTATCTATAAGCTACATAGCCAGACAAGAATCCTACTATAATCCAAGTTGTGTAATTAACTGCAGTAGCCGGTGGCATCATTCCAACAACACCTATCAAGATTGGCATGTTTATGAATTTGATCCACTTTTTGTTAGGAAAGGCGTTGTGAGCGAACCAGACAAGAAGAGGAGCAATTGCACCACCAAGGAAGAACCAATTAATCGACTTATAAACTCCTCCAAAAGTACGACGAGGGCCTATAAGACTCCACATGATAGACGCATCGTAAAACACATGGTCAGTAGGGCATGTCCATATACTATGCGAGGATGTCGTCTTGCAGATGTCAGGGATTGTCTCCATTAACCACCATGCAGTGCCCAAGTAAACAAAACTGGCAATGATACTCCCGACTAACTAAATGGGCAATTATTAGTCAGCGATTGGATCCGATATAATGTAGTCGTGAAAACAAGGATACTGTCACGGTAAAACTGACCTGTGCAATGAACATTGTTCTTGGTGGAATTTTCATGTAGTGGCCAAGCTTGAAGTCTTGGAGGTAAGTAACAGCTTGAGTCATGCTCACATAACCGTAAACTTTAAAGCACGTGTTAGCCACTGGATATCCTGGATAAGTATATCCAATTATATACTCAAGAATCATGATCAAGTATGGTGCCTGTCATTTTCAAGAATGTCGAGGATATGGATAGATGTAAACAATCTTTAGAAATTAAGTGACGTTTAGAAAATCGAAGAGGGTTGCCTTACTTGGTTAGTGACAGCAGTCATTATCCCAATAGGAAGAGTGAAGAAAATAGCAATGGTGCATGCTAGTATGAAGATCCACCATGGCATTTGAAGTAGATCCTTGTAATATTCACAGGAAAAAACAGTAAATCCAATGTTTGCTACAAGAATGCACCAAAACCACCACTCAGGAACTTGCTTGTATTTGATCATCAATTTTGTGTATACGTCCTTTGTTTTCTGTCGAAAACTTGATTTGCTTTGCTCCCATAGTTCTCTGCAGTTTACGGCACAATTCAGTTAAAACGTAATAATCTTTTTAACCTCAAGTAATTATCATTTATTATAATCATTGTCATGTCTGTATTGAAGCCGAAATAGAAGGCAATGATAAATGTTTTAAATAACCAATTAGTACCTTCCATGGAAAAGAAGTACATGCACAATAGTAGCAGAAAATGCTGCAAAACAAACGCCATATGTCATTGTAAAAAATGTACTGAGGTATAGAGGCCCTTCTTGCTCATAGGCAGTGGTATCAAGGTGAAAATCGGAATCAATTATACTTGAAATGTTGTAAATCTTGCCAGTGGTTGTGAAGAGACCATTCGAAAATATGGGGAAGGTTTTCGGCTTTGTAGATGTCTAGCCAATAGCACAGGGGAATCAAAACATACATGAAAAGAAAGAATCCAGCAGCAACGTTAGCAGTTGCAAACCATGGACTTGCTAATGGGCTTCCGAGGTAGGACGAAATAGTGGACCAGTCAAGCCCAAAAGCCCCTAAACCAAGCCCATAGAGACCCGAACCAAGTTGTTGGGCTGGGACTGATTTGACGAAGATCCAACAGATCCATGAAAGGGATGTTAACATCTCAAAGAGATAGCCAGGAAAGACATAGTAAGCAAAGCTGCAGATAAAGGCAATTATAAAGAACTGAAAACGCTTCAATCCTCCCTTAGTCCGTTCTTCTTTTTCGTGCAAAGCTCTGCAACAGCATATTTTGAGTTTTAGAGCCTGACACAGGAATGGATGTATATAATAACTGAATGATTGTTAACACAATGTGCTCTATGAACTTGCCTAAAGAACGACACTTGGACTAAACTGTCAGGCCTCCACATAGCTGCTGGCTCCACAAGATACCTTCTGAATATACCAGCCAATCCAAACCCCAGTGCCTGCGATTTAAATGGTCTGTCAGGCTGCATAGAGCCTAATTGTATTATACACTTATTCCTCAACTGCGAATTCCCCTAGTATTCCTATAAGATGTTAAGGATTTTTATGGTTTGTGAGACACATTTATAGGAGTGAGATCACCCTTTTGTTTCATATTGAGAACTTTTAGTGAAAAGTGCACTAAGCTCTCGTGTTGAGCTTTACTTGTTTTTATCACTAAGCTCTCGTGTTGAGCTTTACTTGTTTTTATCTCCTTCATTGCTCTCGAAAATAGGCATTAGGATTTAGGGCAGAAAAACCAACCAGAAAAGATAACGACGAACCTTGGTTGTTATGACCACAATCAGGGAAACAAAGAAAGTAATTTTCTTCTTGTAAAAAACCTTGATGGCCGTAACCACCTGAATGGCAGAGACAATTCCAGCACCAGAATTTGCAAAAACAGAAATAAGAACATGTTCCTTGATATTGAATGGACCTGGATTCAATGTGAATTCCCATCGAGTCCCTTTGAAGAAAACGCGCTGTTTGACATTGGCAGCCATGAGTCGGCCTAAAAGGAGAACGGGAATCTGAACAGAGATTGCAGTTATGGTTAACGGCTCAGTCCTGTACCAGAAAAATTGATTGAGAAATGACAAAAGGACACACAACATGGCGCCTAACACCCACATTCGAACGGTGAGAACAGGGAGAGAAGGATCATCGTTAACAGGTACAGTCAGAGACACCTCCATGACTGATGAAGTTTCTTCGGGTTCCATAACCTCAGAATTTGAGCAGGATGCATTTCAATGATCATAATTT
This sequence comes from Fraxinus cuspidata, assembly GCA_903798385.1. Lineage (NCBI taxonomy): Eukaryota > Viridiplantae > Streptophyta > Magnoliopsida > Lamiales > Oleaceae > Fraxinus > Fraxinus cuspidata. The sequence continues at coordinate 15,044 of CAIGRP010133480.1, forward strand.
TTGTCAAGTTCAGATACTGCAAATACATGTATGCAATGTTACATAGAGGAAAAACGAAACTTGAACAAAGAACGAAATTTTGATGATGGGACTTTACATAACGGAGTCCTGATATCATTTGCAGATTGATCTTCCATGTTTCTTAATTCTCTTGTGAGCCTCGAGGTGAAAAGAGAAATGCTGGTAGAATTTGAATTGAAGTATTGAACAGTGTTTTCCTTTCAAATCCACTAGAAAACAATCAAGATATTGACCTACTTGATTATTTATAAATTTCTTGGTGAGATGCATTATTGATATTTGCCTAAAATAATGAATTGGGTTTTCACAAAGTACAAATGAATGATTGAGGAATCTGATTAGTGCCTACATGGCACTCGAGCGGCAGGTTACAGACTAGAATTCTTGTTTCACGTAAAACGTTTGTTTTTTTATACCTGTTTCATTCCAAACAATATCCACTATATATATCGAACCCCACGAACGTCCCAAGGCATGTTGAATCATTTAGAGAACTCATTATTGGAGATTAACAACGCATTCAAAGTCTCTAGATTCAACCATCAAGTTCCTTAATTCATAAATTGATTCCAATCAGAGTTTTATAAGTTGATCCATAAATCCCTATATTCAACCCAAGATCAAAATACATAAAGATCCATTGATCAAACACCAAAACCACACCCTATCTTCGTCTAGTAGCCTTCAAAGTTCTGGAGTTTGGAGAAGAGGCAGTTGGAGTCCGGAGCTAAAGAACGAGGTTCGTTCTTAGAGATCCACAGGAGAGAAAAGTGGCCCGGGTTCTAGGAAGTGTGGGCGTGCACAACCGACGAAGTTTCTTGGTGATTTACAAATTAGGTGGTCAGAGTCACTAAGGTCTAGCAGTATCTGAACTAGTTGTGAGTTAACTTTTCTAGTGGATATAACTATTTTGGGCTCGGAGTTTTTTTATCCTTTACGAAGGGCTTCCTCCATGATCATTTTTATTGTTCTTAATTATTTACTGCTTTTTATTGTGGTATTCAAACATATGGTGAAATTGGATTAATTGACTTAATTATATAGAAACAATCAAAAGTAATTTATTACTTTTAATTTATTAGTTTGGATTTCTAAGAGTTAGAGCATATTTAAGAGACTCTTTAAACACAATGTGCTATATACTTTAAAGAGTCAGCCATTAAAATTATGCTCCAATGGACTCTTAAAATTAAAAATTTTAATTTAGAGAGTGTGTTTGACTATTCAGATTGCATCCAAAGTATTTCAAATTTCAATGAAAAAATTAATATAATAAGTTAGAAGAAAGTTAGGGATAAAAAAATTTAATGTTTTAGCGGGGCAATTTGTTTAATTGGCTGGATTTGATCGTATAGGTGGACCAATTTTTTTAATTAATTGGTTGAACTTGGACAATAAATTTTGTTTGGGTCAAGGCTGCCCTAGATTATAGCCCGAGGCAGCCATAAAGGAGTTGCATCCCCACTTGCACATATACATCATCGTGAGGAGCTGAGATGAGAGTCTACTCGATTCAGCACTTGAGCTTCCACCCCACTCATGTCTCGACGAGATAAAACAATCAAATTCTTATTTGTAAATTCATTTTCATTCTCATTTTCATTCTCGTTGTCCTGAACTACTGAGCGAATTTTGTGCATAACAACGAGATTACAATGAGGAACAACTGTCCCCGAGAATAACCACATCATCCTCACGAGCTATTTCCACTGTCCGTAAAAAAATCATTTGCATTGTATCCTCTCTATAAGAATCTTCGTGTTCACCTACGACGATGTTCTTCCTCATTAAATTTACGCAAAGAGGAATCTTATGCATTTTGTTTAATTTAAATAGATAATTCACTTCAATATCACAAGTAACATTTATAGGTGGAATCGGAATGGATGAATACTCGTTGAATTGAAATCTTAGTTCCATATTGTACTGAGAGGATCGTCTTTCAGCTTGTTTTGCAAATCATAATACATTTCAGCATATAATGTACTCGATTTTATGAATATTGGAATACCGCCACGTATATCACTCGTCTATTTTCATACTCATCAATCTTTTTCATCCAATTCAAATCACCAAAGTAACAAATTGGAATTATAGCTATATTTGCATGACGAAACATAATTTTTATTATAAGAAAAAAATAGTCGGACGGGCTATTAACAGCCAACTCGGACTAGCAGTCGGGCTGGCCAGCTATTGTACATTGCCATGAATTTCATCTGAAAGAATATACATGTAGATGAATTTTTTTCTTATTTATACTTTAAAAAATAGATCTGTTAAAAGATTTATTTACATTTTAATCAATGTTGAAATAAAATTTATCGATTCAAAAAGTATACTAATTTAATGTAAACAAAATTAAACAGACATAAATATACTTATTGATTGGAAATAATAGATATAAAAAAAAATTCTTATTCATCGTTTGATAAATTTATAAGATTTTGATGTTGGAGCAAATGAAAAATGAGGAGTTTTTGTCTGTGTTTGAATAAACAGATAAAAAAAGTTAGCTAATTTTGAAATTTTAAGTGAGAAGTGTATGATTTTTACTTATTAACTAAAATTTTAGTATTGTTTTTTAAACAAAATAATATTTTGTAATTGTATAACATATTTTAGGGCATCTTTATTTTTTAACGCTAAAAAGGATATTGTGAAAATATGCAATTGTTGAAAAATCAAAGTGAATTTGAGTGAGCTAATTTTAAATGTACCCCCATGTTATATTGAATGTAAAACACAATTCCAAACATCCTATATTTCTGCAACCGAACAATCTTCCCTGTTTTATTTTCGGCATCATTCCTCAAAAAAATCCATCGCAAAACCCTAACAATCTAAACAGACTGTGCTTCTAGTCTCATTCAAAGTCATATAAATTTCTCAAAAATATATACAAATTGAAGAGAGGAGAAGAAAATAGAGATGGAATCTCAATCTGGCCAAGGCAATGAAGATTCAATTGCAGCAATCAAAGACATGAGACAGCAGCTAGAAGCCCGTGCTGAAACCATTCACACGACACAGCTAGACCTCATTGCCTCCCTTCAAACCCTAGTTCCAGATATCGTTTCCTCGCTCGATCTTTCTCTCAAGACTATCTCTACTTTCAACAACAAACCCTTTACTCCCCTCCCCGAAAATCTTCCCTCGAAACCCAGTTTTGATAAAGCCCACATTCCCAAATTACCCCACGAGAACACTAAAATACTCCCTTCTGCCTCTCTTGCAAAGCTCTCGGAGAAAGAGAATGAAATGGCATTGATAGAGGAGAGTGGAGGGCCGCTTTCGGTGGTCAGGTCAATGGTGGCGGTTTGTTTACTAGAGAGGGTTCCGTTCACTCCGATTGATTCCTCTACAGTGTTGAGGAAGTTGGAGAACGATGCTTCGGCCACGGTGGCTGAGAAGGCGGCTCTCAGGGAACTGGGTGGTGAGTCGGGATCGATATTAGCTGTGGAGATGGCGTTGAGGTCAATGGCTGAGGATAACGGTGGAGTGGAGTTGGAGGAGTTTGTCGTGAGTGGGAAATCACGGGTTATGGTTATGAATATCGACAGGACTAGGCTTTTGAAAGAGTTACCTGAAATTAAGCAGTTGAATGAGGAGAGTTCTAATGATGGAAATAGGATTAGTGATGTGGCAAAGGCTGGAGAGAGTGTGAGTGGTGGAGGGGGTTTTGGCATGGGGAGGGGAATGCCCGAGATGTGGATGGGAGGGCCGATGATGATGGGGCATAGGGGCGGTGGACCCAGAGGTATGGGAATGATAGGGGTTCCGAGAGGTGTTGGAGTGCCGCCTCCCATGCATAGGCAGCCAGCAATGGGGCCGAATGGGTCACAAGGCGGGGGAATGAGTACACCTTTGCAGAAGCCTAGGACAGAGGAGGATGATATGAAGGATCTCGAGGCTTTATTGAATAAAAAGAGTTTCCGGGAAATGCAGAAGTCAAAAACTGGGGAAGAGCTTTTGGACCTAATTCACCGACCGACTGCTAAGGAAACTGCTGTGGCTGCAAAGGTAACTGTTTGTTTTAAAAAGATTTTACTTTCAATATCGTAATATTTGACTATTAATCCATTTTGATTGTCATGGTTTAAAAGATTTCATATTTGTCACCTGTGCGCGAATTTGATTTGCACATCTTATTGTTCATAGTAGGTTTTGGAATTACTGTAACATAAAAACAGTTAGTTGTGATACTATGTCAAACTTGCTGACTTTGATCTTCACGTAGCAAATCAAAACCATCGCTATATCCTTTGTTATCTTCTGTGCTTCATTGCTGATCTTTTGTGGTATTGAGCATTTACTTGCAAAATTGGCTACTCTTCATGGTGGCGTAATTGGACTTTTGATATTGATCTGACTCTTTGCTTCTGGTTTTTGTTTCAGTTCAAAAGCAAAGGTGGTTCCCAAGTAAAAGAGTACTGTTCAGCATTAACAAAAGAAGATTGCCGACGACAGTCTGGTTCCTTCATTGCTTGTGAAAAGGTCAGTGTAGGGTCAGTTTATGTGTAATTAACTGGTAGATAGTCTGAAAAGAAAGTCTCATATTATCCAGCCAGGTGTTGACACTGTGAAAGAAAATAGAGGTATCTTGATTTCCACTACTGTATTTAATGAATCCGTTACCTAATAGGTTCATTTTCGGCGCATAATTGCTCTTCATACTGATGTTAATTTGGGGGATTGTTCTTTTCTCGACACCTGTCGTCACATGAAGGTAAATTTGTCATCGATGTTGTAATTCTTCTGATGCTCTACTTTGGTTGTCTACTGAATCAAATTTTTGTTACTTGTACATAATGATAGACATGCAAGTATGTCCATTATGAGCTTGACTCAACTCCAGATGCATCGCCTGTGATGATGGGGCAAGCTAGTTTACCTCCCCAAAAGCCACTGAAGGCTCACTATTGTTCAGAAGTAGAGCTCGGAGAACCACAATGGATTAATTGTGATATACGTTCATTTAGAATGGACATTTTAGGGCAATTTGGAGTTATAATGGCTGATCCACCATGGGATATTCATATGGAATTGCCATATGGGACAATGGCTGATGATGAAATGCGCACTCTCAATGTTCCTGCATTACAGACTGATGGTCTGATATTTCTTTGGGTTACTGGGCGAGCAATGGAGCTTGGACGTGAATGGTATGCCACTTTTGCCTGTGATGCTTTCATAATTTTTAAAAAGATATCTTTCGTAAGATGGTCCTAAAATATCGCTAGAGGAGACACTGCACAAGTTTATAATGTGCTAACAAATATATCTCTACAGAAATGATAAAAAACCTAGTTCCCACTAAATTTGAGGTTGGCTACATGAATCTTTTTCCTTTTTTTTTTTAAACTGTTCAGTTTGTTGCTAATCTAATGGAAGATCGAAAACAACTAAATCCTTAGCAAAACTTGGAAGAATCTCAGCAAAACTTGTAATTCAGGGAATTTAAATCGATAATCTGTACAGAATGGAACATATGTCATGTAAGAATGCGAGTTGTTGCATTAAGTCATTACCAGCTTGTTTCAATACCTCAGTAAGCCTAGTATAGTGCCTAGGATGTAAATATACTGGATACCATTGCTTTTACATGATAAATGAACTGTTGCCATCTAATTCTCTTGAATTTATTTGCTCCTTGTAGTTTGGAACTTTGGGGATACAAGCGTGTCGAAGAGATCATCTGGGTGAAGACCAATCAACTTCAGCGAATTATCAGAACTGGTCGCACTGGCCATTGGCTCAACCATAGCAAGGAGCATTGCCTTGTTGGAGTGAAGGGCAACCCAGAAGTAAATAGAAATATTGATACTGATGTCATTGTTGCTGAAGTTCGAGAAACAAGTCGTAAACCAGATGAGGTGAGTAGACCTCCATTGTGCAATTAAGTAGAGCTCTAAGTAGTTTCTTGCATATGATCACCTGCTCATTGTGGATTTCCACATCCTGATGATACTGACCTTCAAGGTTCTGTTGTATGCGTCGCTTGTATCATTTCATCCTCCAAATAATACTGACGTCCTGATATAAATTTTGCTAATTGAGTTGCTTGATATTTTGCAGATGTATGCCATGCTAGAAAGGATAAGTCCAAGGACAAGAAAGCTGGAGTTGTTTGCCAGGATGCACAACGTACATGCTGGGTATGTTATTTGTTGATCTTTATATCTTCTGTTAGAAGTATTGAAATTAGTTGTGCAATTGAAAATAACTAAAGAGCATTTGCAATAGTTGCTCTACCTGCAGAGTATTCCTCATTTTTGCATTATACCTGTGTCCTGAACCTTTCATAGCTTTTTCAGGAAAATCCCTATTCTAGTTGATTCTCCTTTGATTCTATACTGGTTTACCTTACCTTTCATTTGCCTTTCTTCAACCTGTGATTCAATGTCATTCATCTTTGCTTTAGTTAAATATGATTGCTTCGGCCATCTCTTTTTCATTGATGATTATAGACCTGTAATCTGCAAAATACACGATCCTCAATTTGTTATGTAGTTTTAAAAAATTTCAAAAGCTTCTGAAAGGATATTTGATTATTTGTATATCGAATCACCTTGATTATCAGGTGGATATCACTTGGTAATCAGTTGCAAGGAGTACGGTTGGTGGATGAAGGACTGCGAGCAAGATTTAAGGCTGCGTACCCTGATGTGGAGGTGCAGCCAGCATCACCACCAAGGGCAGCTCCAATGGAAGTGGAAGCTAGTGCTCCTCAAATGAGAACACCATTTGTCGAAGGTGAAACAAAATTATCAGGAAATCAATTTGCAGAGCCTGCTGGTTCAGCAGCATATCCATTTGAAGCAAAGCCTATGAATGTTGATGGAGAGATGATAAGCTAGTTAGCCGTTATGTAAGATCAAGAGTAATTTGGCATCGGATTATTTATAATTTTGTTTAAGATTATATATAATCAATGCCTGTAACAGGTGAACAAACTTTAATTGAAGTAGCAAGTTTTTAGTCTTTGATGCCAGCTAATTGATTGTGTTTAAGCAGGATAATGACCTGCGAAATATAATATTAGCCACTAATGTTTTATAAAACTAAACAAGGAATTTATTTTTATTGGGAGAGGGGAGAGAGAAAGTGGGAGCTACAAGAAAAGGGCGAACTTTGTTCGTGGTCACTGTACTTTGAGCCAAGTTCTAGTTGAGTCACTGTACTTTAGTTTAGGCTAATCTGTATAATTTCGTTGCATTGTTTAACGCTAAATGCTAATGTGATAGTTATATGTTAACGATCATCGATTGTGGTTGTCAAAAAAATAACATAGACGAAGGATACAATCGAAAAATCTTATGGGTTTTTTTTTTTTTTTTTTTATGGATATTTTCTGCCCACAAGTCTAATGTGTAAAAAAGAGTTCAAATGTACCAATTTTTCCAGATAATTTTTTATGGCCACCATAAAAAAATAAAAATAAAAGTCTTTACTCTTTAGCCTTGTTTGATGGCCTTCACATTTTTTTTTATAGATATTCGTTTTTAACCGTACATGTACATAATAAAATATTCTGTATAAAAATTCACTATTCAAAACATTGTTTTTGGTAAATAATGGCTAGCAAACAAGAAGTTGAGATTCGCCGTCCATCTAATTAATCATTGATACTTCATTTTAAATTAATATGTTATCAATTTAGTGCGTTAGCAGTGAAGTTAATGAAGGTAAATTGAAAATGACATGTCAATTTAAAAATGATGTGTCAGTAACTAATTAGATAGACAATAAATTGAATAGCAGATTTCAACTCCACTAAAGAGCTTAGTGTGTAACAGTCACGCCAGACATCAAACTATGTGACAAAATTGAATTAGTTGGTCTAAATTGAGACAAAATTAAAGCATGGTAATCCAATCGACAAATTGAAGTATAATGAAATTGAATTAAAGTCTGCAAATGAAATTCGGTCAATAAGGTATCATTCCCTTTATGCCTGTCGGTTTGTGACTCCTCGGAAAGGCCAAAAGAGAGAAAAAGGGAAATAAAGTGTGAATGACAATACGAATCTGGAGAAAAAATATATCCTTCAATAATATCAAAAAACACTTTCTATAAATCAAAGAATACAACAAAGTCGAAAACAAAAACACTAAAGAAACAACATAACATGATATGACATGATGAATTGATGATGGCTCATGGCTATATAATTTATCTTGCTAGAAGGAGAAGCGATGCCAAAAATCCAGTTAGTACTGACATCAAAATTGGGATTTTGAGCAATGGTGCAGCAGAAGCCTGTACTGGAATCGATCCAAAAACAGTAGGATAAGAGGGAGAAGGAGCAGATGCCGGCGAAACTGCAGCAGAAGATCCATTCCCAGACACAGAAATGTGTAGTTTCTGTGATTTTTGACAGTGCCCATCAACTCCACTCGTCAAGTAAAACTCCCCCGGCGCTGTTATATTGAAGAGGGAATTTCCATTATCCATGTACAAGATTGGATCTTTCAAGTTGCAGCTATTGTAGGATCCTTCTGTCACTTGTATGACTGAATCTTGACTTGGAGGGAACAAGAAAACTGCACAAACATCATCATCAGTAAATGGTATAGCTAAATAAGAAATACATTATACAAATGTTTGATCAACTTACAGAGGGAATCTCCAATCCTGAACTCATAGTTCTTGGACCATTTAGAGTAGACATTTGGATTTGATTCAGTGGGAATGCCCCAAGCATCTAAATCTCCAACTTGGTAAATTTTGCCATGGACACTGGATCGGATCAACACGAGAAACTGAAGAGCAAACAAAAAAAAGTATCTCGGAGTTCTAACTGTAGCCATATCTATTTCCTTCTCTGCCACTCTTTGCCTTTTGTCAAAATCTAGAGAGGGAGACCCTAAAGTTTAAGAGAAATGTGGTTGGCCAGACAATGTCTAAAACCATTGCTCTGATTGGTAGAGAGATAAACAAGACAGGTGCGGAGTGAATTTACTATAATAACCCTCATTTGAAAAGTTCTAGTTGACATTCAAGAATTGAGCATGAGGGTACAGGGAAGGAATAAGTCAATTATTTGAACAACAATGGCTCGTGGTATAGCTGGACAATCTAAAAAACTGTATGCAGCTCAACATGGGGGAAAGTGATTTGTCATCTCATCAACTATCATGTGGAATCAATATTTGATATTAATATTTGTAAAAAAATATTTCAACTTGATAATTCAAATCATGTTCATCTCCAGCCCGAAGTTAAATGGATAATCCCAAGTGGAAACTTTGTTTGAGTGTTTTGTTGTGCATCCGCCATAAAGACGATGGCATGTTACAGCTTCACAACAACTCTGTTCAAGGGTTATTTTAAAAGGTCGAAAATTTGGAGGTTTGATATATATATATATATATATATATATATATTATTATTATTATTATTATTTTATTTTAATTTTTAACTTGAAGGTGTTGGATGTCCACATTCTCTTGTCAATATAGACCATTTGAAAAAGCCTAGTGTGAGATCTATTTGTGCATCTATATACTGATCACGTGAGATGTTTCATGTAGTAGACCATCTAAGTTACTCCTTGGAAACAATATTTTATCTCATTTATTTGTATGCTTTCAACTTTTTTCCCATCTAGATCCTACAAATCAAAATCAATGTTTTTCTTTCATCAGTAATTTTCTTTTGAAGATTAAACCCAAATGCATGGTGAATCTTAGATCACCTTGAAATCATATGACGTTTTTTTGTTTAAATCCTCACACATAAAGGTGAGATGATAACCTTGAATGAACTTTTAATGGCTTAGTCAAATGCTTCCTTCCTTAGATCTTCTCCCTTGTGCTCCTTACGTGCCTCTCCCTTTTTTTGGGAAAATGAAAATGGCTAAAACCTAATCAATGCCAAATGTGCCCTTAAAGAGCATATTTATAACACACAATTAGAATTTCATATTTGCACAAATTTCCTTCGACTTTATTGTAGTAGATCAATTAAGTCACACATCTTTATTGGAGCTAAAAGAGGGACCTAATCGGACTCACAAGACTCAAGCTCCAATAGATGTTTCTAATTGCGTCAACTCATGACCAATTGAGCTACATCTATTAATCTCGGCTTACTCTAACCAAAAATTGGGATTAATTGAGATACATCTATTAATCCCGGTTTACTCTACCAAAAAATCGGGATTGCGCTCTTGAGTCGAGTGAAAGTTATGGAAGTCAATTACGATTCGATAACAATATCCTCCGACCACCGTTCTACAAGTCAACCCCCATTGGACCGTCAATATGTTGAAGTCGACAAATTGACCATTTTGCCCTTCAACATGTATTACTCTCTAAATCCCATTTCATAAGGCGAATTTGTTGTGATCACGTCACAACACCAAGTCCAATGATATCATCGTCGGACTACTGAGTTTAGGTTCAATTCCCTTTAGAAAATATCTTAGAGTGACGATCGTGTCATCATGATGATTAACGGATTCCACTATTGCATGTATATGATCTCTAACCACTTCGCCCAGATGCCCAAACCATCAAGATCGATCTTCTAATTAAGACTTACTCATTGGTACCTCAAAGAACTTGAACTAGCAATTAAAGGTATATTACTTGCTCAGGATTTAGGTAACTTGTTCGATAATCGAGTTGTGTCTCATTTTGAGCGGTCCCAATTGAGTCATCAACGCGGTCTCGTTCAATGTTCTTCAAAACACGTTATTGTTCTTATTCTCAGATCTAGACAAATCTTAATAAGCACAATTTAATCTTATCAACATAAAGCGTTCAACTTCATGTACCGATTGTAAACGACATATTTTGATCATATAACGAATTGTGTCTCACTATACCCAAACCCTTGAATATACAATTTGTTATAATTCATATGATCATGGAACCTTAGATTATTGTTGCAAATTCTAACACGCGAATAATAGAACTTTAATTTATAATGTCGTTACAATATACTTACTACAAAAAGGGCATCAAACTAACAATCTTCCACTTGCCCTTTTAAAGTACATGTGACATATCAATAATACCCATCCTCTCAAGGTGCTCATCAAAAACCTTAGCTGGTAAGCTTTTGGTGAACTTATCCGCAAGATTATTTGTTGATGCAATCTTGCTGACCGTTACATCTTCTCGATGAACAATCTCTTTAACAAGGTGGTATTTCCTCTTAATGTGCTTGCCAGGCTGATGACTCCTTGGTACTTTAGCATTGGCAACCGCTCTACTATTATCACGATAAAGTGTTATGGGTTCCATTGCCAACGGTACCACGTCAAGGTCCAAGAGAAACGTTTTGAACCATACAGCCTCTTTATTAGCTTCACAAGCGGCTACATACTATGCCTCCATGGTGGAATCGGCTATACAAGATTGCTTAATACTCCTCCATACCACGGCTCAACCTCCTAGTATAAATACTGAACCTAATTTTGACTTTATAGAGTCACGATCGGATTGAAAATTGGAATCAGTATACCTAATAGGATTCAGATCATGTCCTGAATAGACGAGCATATAGTCTCTCGTTCTCCGAAGATATTTGAGTATATACTTCACCGCTATCCAATGTTCTGGTCCTTGATTAGACTGATAACTAATAACAATACCCACAACATACAAATGTCCGGTCTAGTGCAAAGCATAGCATACATGAGGCTTCCAACATTCGAAGCATAATGAAATTTCTTCATGTAATATATCTCTGTCGGAGTCTTGGGAAAATGCTCTTTAGATAGATGAATATCATGTCTAAAAGGGAGTTGTCCCTTTTTTGGAACTCTGCATTGCGAATCTAAACAATATTTTGTCAATACATGAAGCTTGGGATAATGCTATCCTTTTGTTTTTTATATCTCGCAAGATACGGATTCCCAAAACATAAATAGCATCTCCCAAGTCCTTTATAACAAACTGCTGTGACAACCATTTCTTTACGGATGACAATATCCCTACATCATTTCCGATGAGTAGAATGTCATCCACATAAAAAATCAGAAAAATTATTTTCTTTCCTTGTACACGCTTGTATACACAAGGTTCATTCAGATTTTGGTCAAAGTCATAGGTCTTAATGATTTGATCAAATCTGACATTCTAGGACCTGGACGCTTGCTTAAGTCCATAAATGAACCAATGCAACTTGTAAACTTTCCTTTCATGGCCTTTTCTTAGGAACCATTCTGGTTGCATCATGTAGATAGTCTCGTCAAGATGCCCATTCAAAAAGGTTGTCTTAATAGCCATTTGTCAAACCTCATAATCATAATGAGCGGCAATAGATAAAATGATTCGAATAGATTTAAGCATGGCAACCGGTGAGAAGGTTTCTTCATAGTCGACACCTTCTCTTTGGGTAAAACCCTTAGCCACTAGCCTTGCTTTGAAGGTTTCAACATTTCCATCTATACCCTTTTTCTTTTTATAGACTCACTTGCACCCTATAGGTTTGACCCCATTAGGTGCATCCACAAGATCCAAACTTTGTTAGAATATATAGATTCCATTTCTGAGTCCATGGCAGATTTCCATGATTCAAAGTCTATATCCTCCATTTCTTCCTTAAACGAAGTGGGATCTTCTTCTTGCTCAGTAGAGATATCCTGATAGGACTCTCCATAGAGCAAGTATCTAAAAGGTGGTAAAACAATCCTCCCACTACGAGTAATAGTTGAAGGTTATTAATTGTCCTCTGTCCTTAGTTAGGACCAACCTCCTCATAATCCCCATTGTGATGGGTATGTTGAGGTGCATCAATGGGTGCATCGTTCCCTAATACCTCTAGTTCTGTTTCATGAGGTACTTTGGGCATCACATGCTCACATACCTCATCAGTAACCATTGGCACTGTAGGAGGTTCCAAGTCATAACTATTTGATTCTATGCGAAAATTTGGAACCGAGTTGTTTGAACTATGTTCTAACACCTCTTCCAATAGAATCTTACTAGTAGACTTGTGTTCTTCTATGTAATTGTCTTCTAAGAAGGTTGCATTTGTACTAACAAATACCTTCTTATCTAGAGAACTATAGAAGTAGTAACCTCTTTTTCCTTTTGGATATCCTACAAAAAGACAAACCTCCAATCTTGATCCCATCTTATCCGTCTTTCCTTTTAGCACATGTGTCGGACACCCCATATCTGAATATGATGTAAATTAGGCTTGCGCCCATTCCATAATTCAAGAGGCGTCATGGGACCCAACTTAGACGGTACTAAATTCAAGATATAAATGGTTGTTTGTAGTGCATATCCCCAAAAAGAAATAGGCAATGAGGAATAACTCATCATTGATCTTTCCATATCCAAAAGAGTTTGATTTCTCCTTCGAGACACCATTCTGTTGGGGAGTTTTTAGTGCACTCAGTTGGGATAATATTCCATTATCCGATAAGTAGACCTTAAACTATTGGGATAGATATTCACCACCTCGATCGGATCGATGAGCTTGATACTCTTACCCAATTGTTTCTCAAATATTGTCCGAAACTCCTTAAATTTCTCCAAAGCTTCGGATTTGTGAAACATAAGGTATATGTATCCAAATCTAGAGAAATCATCCGTGAAGGTGATGAAGTACTCAAATCCTCCTCCAGCCTGAGTACTGATGGGTCCACAAACATCGGAATGTACCAATTCCAAAGCTTCTTTAGCTCTTAGTCCTTTAACCTTAAAAAGCACCTTGGTCATCTTTCCTTCTATACAAGATTCACATGTTGGCATAGATTCCACCTCTAACTCATTTAAAGGTCCATCATTTACCAATCTTTGGATCATGTTTAGATTAATATGACCCAACCTAAGATGCCATAAGAGAGTTTCCATTGGTACTAGACGATCTCTTTCTTTTCTTAGTAGTAGTAGTGTTATGTATAGAGCCAATCGTAGGACTTAAGACATAGAGACTATTAACCAAATGACCTGAACATATAACAAAATTATTCAACTTGATAACCACCGTAGAACGGCTAAAAAGTACCGAATAACCAACACGATATAAAAGTGCAACGAAAACCAAGTTCCGTGTAAGTTCAGGACCATAATAACAGTCATCCAAAATCAAATGTCTACGATTCTCAAAACATAAAGTAAATGTGCCAATAGCTTTGGCGGACACTACTGCTCCTGTACCGACTCTGAGAGTATACTCCCCTTCACTGAGATGCTTGGTTTCCTGGAACCCCTGTAAAGAATTGTATACATGATTAGTAGCTCCAGACTCTACAATCCAGGTGCTAGTAGAATCAACCACTAAGCATGACTCAATGAATAGGGCATTGCCTTTACCTTGCTTCCCCTTAGCTAGGTTATCCGGGCAGTTGCTCTTCCAATGTTCCTTCTATCACAAGAAAAACACTTTCCCTTTGATTTTCCATCGACGGTGGTTTTCTTTCCCTTTGACTTGCCATCTTTCTTTTTGCTTGTCCTATTCTTCTTGATTTCTCCTTTTCCATTAGAAGACTTAGGATGAGAGGGTCCGGCTGTCGCAATCAAAGCATTTTCATTTCTAGCCTTGAGAATAATTTCAGCATTTTGGAGCTCTTTCATTAATTCCGTCAGAGACATGTCCATCTTGTGTAGATTATAATCAACTATGAACTGTGAGAACATCTCAGGGAGAGTCACAAGGACCATGTCAATCTACGTCTAGAAATCAATGTTAGCTCCTAAAACATCTGCAGCATTGAAGTGACCAATCATGGTTAACATATGGTCACTCACAGATGTGACTGATTTCACGCGCGTGTTCATAATTGCCCTAATGGAAGCTTGTCTAGCTTGTCGGCTTTGATATCCAAACATCTCTTAAAAGCTTTCCATTATGCCAAAAGCAGTTTCAATATTCTGATGTTTCTGTTGCAACACAATCTCCATGGATGTCAAAATGTAGTAACGGGCCATCTCATTAGAATGACCTCACTTTTCATATGAAGCCTTTTGAGATTCTGTGAAATCATCTTTAGGGACTTCGGGACAATTTTCAGTCAGCACGAATTTGTGTTTTTCGTCGGTAAGAACAATGGTAAGATTTCTTTTCCAGTCAACGTAGTTTTCTCCCACAAGTTAATTTTGTTAAGTATCACTGATAATTGATTAAACGATAAATATTAACAATTCGCGTGATTAAAATGAACAATAATCTTTGTATGATGCATGTACATGAGTATGTGAATATAGACCCCAAAACTATATTTTTTAATCAAAGACTTTAAACCCTTACAACTTTAAACATGGCCTCTATAGGAGGTCAATGTAGTGACGGCAAGGTTGAGACCCTCTCAATCATTTTATTGAGTTAGGCATCTCATGCCACAATGTAATGAGGATTGATTAATATTTGACTTATGAATAATTTTGTTGGAACCTTCTATAGGAAGTCCTCCAAAAATATTCATATATAAGTATAATAACCTCCGTCAATAATTTTAAAATATCTTAAATACGTGAGATGTTATCTATAGGATAATCGCCCCATTATTCCATTTTAAAATTTCTATTATAAGATTCAATTTCAGTTAATCTAAAATAACGTCGCTTTCCTATAGGGAGACCGATGTAATTCGATACTAAACATACGCATTTTAATAACAAATTAGATGACAGAGGAGGTCACGGGTTTATGCATGCCTATAAACCCTCTCCCACTTATTATTTTAAAAACATGGGTTTTCATTAATAATTACTCGACCTAATATAAACAATTATAATGGCACCAAATTATTATTAAAAAATTTTATGTCACTTCTAATTAATTTAGAGTGATAAAAAATTATTTAATACTAATGCATATGATTTTAGTGCAGCGGGTGGTGTTTTATTTAATCTACATGACATGTAATAATCATATATCCATTCATCATCCATAAAGCGATAAAAGCAATAATTAAATGAATAATAACCATTTATGCCCATCCTAAGAATTAAAATTACAGCAAGAATTATAGTATCCTATTGGGCCACATTCCGGCCCAATTCTTCAATTTCCTTGTAGTCCAATCCATGCTTCCAAGTGTAGGTCAATTTAATATTTGGGTACCAATCTTAAAAAAATAAAATAAAAGCCCTTATCCAACAAGATTGACCCAAGTTTTTAAGGAAAGCCCAAAAAATCAAAATTGAACCCTAATTGTACAAACCCTAGCAAAACACATAGTACCATTTCCACCACCACCTCCGGTGGCGGCGGCGGCAACCTAAAAAAAACGCCGCCACCGGGCAGCAGTTCCAACAGCAACTACGATTGCTTTGCACGCAGCAGCTGCTGCCGCCTCCATTTGGTGGTTCATAGTGTTTCCCGGTTTATACTTATTCATCTACATGCTCTTCTTCAAACAATAACTTCATACCATAGGTTTTTCTTCTCCAAAATAGATATGTCTCAAAATAATAAAACCCTAGTGCCTTATGACTTACAAATTTTCTAGATAAAAGAGCAATAGAAAAAAAATTAATTACAACAACAGGAAGCAAAAATTCTAAGGCCAAAAGTGATTATGCATAAACATATATTTTAACATATAAAGCAATAGCATGTCAAATCAAATATCCTAACACCACCCATACTAAAAATGCATTTTACACTTGGATTTTAAAGAAAAAAACTTTAATCTTACTCAAGGTTTTCAATAACCATTGCTTTGATACCATTTGTTGGATGTGGAAATTTAGTCATCACAATAGGAAATTAATTTTCCTTTGAAGATTAAACCAAAATGCATGGTGGATCTTAGATCACCTTGAGATCATATGACATTTTTTTGTTTAAATCCCCACACATAAATGTGAGATGATAACGTTAAAGGAGCTTTTAATGGCCTAGCCAAATGCTTACTCCCTTATATCTTCTCCATTGTGCTCCTTAGGTGCCTCTCCCTTTCTTTGGAAAAATGAAAAATTGCTAAAACCTAA
>CAIGRP010133482.1:0-13436 GCA_903798385.1 Fraxinus cuspidata
TGTTTAGTACATATTCTTTCAAAATACATTCTTTCAATCTCATTTTCAATCACACATTTTTTAATAAAATAATATTTTCTATCTCATTTATAACTTTTCATTACTTTCTAACTACATATTTCTCATCATATCATTATTTAAAATGTATTCTTTCTACAATAACAGCCTGACAGAAGATTTAGTACTTGTTTGGTGACGAATAAAATTAAATTTTTAGTAAATTTAATAGATATTGATGAAATGCGATCGAAAAATTGTGCATTCAATTAAATGTGTGATTAATATTAAGCCTCCATTTGGTATGGATTAAAATATAATCTAAGTTAAAGTCTACAATTAATTTTAACCACATATTTCATAGGTCCTACAAACTTTCAACCATACATTTCATCATCTTTTATTAAAATCTACTAAAAATCTAATTTTAATCTTCACCAAACATGGACTAATTATTGACTTCGACTTAGATTAAAATCTGAAATTTAATTTCTACCAGACTTAATATCTATAGCATAGACACTTCAATTATGATAACATGTCCGTATTCGACACATGTCGATATCGACACTTCTTAGGCACTCTAACGTAATAATTTTTCTTTTTATATTAGAAATATTATATATTGTTAATTTAAAGTTATTAGTAAGTAATAAATAGGTACTCATGTTTAAAAGATTTCAAGAAGAAAAATTAATAACAAATATAAAATTAAATTTATATTATATAAATGAAGAATTTTTAAGAATTTAATCAGCGTGTTAATGACGCGTCGTGTCTGTACTTTTTTTTAAAAATCGTGTCTCGTATCGAACACACGTGTTCATGTCGGTGCATCATAGACTTAATGAATGCTTGTTATCTTGAAATTAACATCCGTGGCCTCAAGACTCGTTCGACAGACATTCTCAATGCAGTATTATTACACATTACAACATAGTACTAGAGGAGTGAAATTTGTTTCTTTCTAAATTACACAAACATGGGTTGAGCAATCTCACAAAGCATAGCAACAAATTTCTAAAACATCACAACATGCTACGATTGAAAACCGAGATGCTTCAGCTCGAGAAGTCGTTATTGTAAATACAATGTACATAATCATGAAATGCATTAATTGAGGACCTTACAGCAAAAACTCTCTCGGATCAGTCACAAAACCAGTCAATGCCGATGCTGCAGCTGTATATGGAGAAGCTAGATAAATCTGTCCTTCTCTATGGCCCATACGACCTGGGAAGTTTCTATTTGTCGTTGAGACTCAGACCTGAAGATTATGAAACAGCACATTAGTCAGAGTGATGTCTTACTAGGAAGAGAACAATGATACTCATATCACACAAATTTGGATAACCACATGAAATTAAAGAAACAAGGACACCCCCATCCCATATACTGTGCAGGACATAAAAAGCAGCTCGTGAATGTGGAAATGATGACATTTAGAGATTTAGTCATATTAGTATATGATTGTTTAATGAACAAATAAAAATACAAATAACTTGCCTGAGGTTCATTCATGCGTGCGTAAGCGTCTCGGGGTCCACCCAAACAAGCACCACAACCTGGACTTGCAGGTGTGTCACATCCAGCTTCTTCAAATATCTGTGAGCAAGTTTTACCACCTGATCCTGGGACTGGGAGGCTATATAACAAGGAATGTTGGTACTTTGACCTTTTTCCCCTGCATATTTTGCAATTAAGCTTTAGCTTAAAAAATCAAATTAAAAGACGAAAGAAAGTTCATACCAATTTGGTACATTATCACTTGTCAAGAAGGAATGAAAAAGAAAATTATCTTATGTTACTAGGACTCTTCTAAAACGGAGAAGTACCCCTTTGTCAAACACAATGTTCTGTCTCAGACGAGTGAGTCAAATAGATGTCAAACAGTTTACGTTCAGCATATACAGAAAACCTAATCTCGAATTTTTTTTTTTTTTTGGGAACTGAGTGCCATTTGAAGCGCTAGATAACAGTGAACACTATCATCGTTAGGAGCAGAACTAAAGATAACAGTGAACACTATCATCGTTAGGAGCAGAACTAAAACTCAATGTTAGGGGCGTGCTAAAATTTAGAGTTGGACAAACATGAACTTTTAAGGTGGGCTAAATCTTTTCTTAAGACAATTTCGTGTTGTTGAAAAAAAAAACAACAATTGGCATATTGCCCTTCATTTTTGTCGGAGCACGGAGGCCAGTCCCAATTTAAAAACAGAAAATAATTTAGACTAGTAATCTTATACAACCAAAAGGAATTATATTTAGAAATAAAAGCATTCTTACTGAAGCAAGGAAAACTTTGGCTGCAGCCATAAAATCCTCTGTTTTTCCACCAGTGCAAGATCCAATATATACTCTGTCAATTTTCACATCTCTGCATTCTCTAGCCAAAGCACGATTATCTGGAGAATGGGGTTGAGAAATCATCAAAATTTATTTAATCATTTATATAGCACTTAATTACTCAAAAAAATAAAATAAATAGTCATAACAGATACATTAACCTCATATTATTATGACTTAAGCTACATGAGAACGATGCCAAATCAATAGTTGAATAAAATTAAAGAATTTCATCTTTCTCGTACACTCACAAGCTTTGTTATGCATTCAGAAAATAATATAAAACAAGTGGAAACAGTAAAAATTTTCTAAATAAAAATATCTTAGTGGTCTCTCAAATTGTAAGAGCTCAAAGTCACTTGTATCGCTCACCTTAGCCACCAAAGGCTCCAACTTTGAGATATCGAATTTGTACTCTTTAAGGAATCTAACATAAAATGATATAATATTTAATGAGCAACGATATTGTGTTAGTGAAAAACAATGAATGATGACTGATTATTGGAATGAACTGCAAATTATAATATTTAATATATATCTTGAAATAAGAAAAAAAAATCTAATTTCAGAAGTCAATAGAAGTTTTCTTACTGTTAAGACTATAATCGAATCTGAAGGCGATGAATAATGTAGGAAGAACAAGGATATAGTTCTCAAACTAAGCGTAAATACAACTCTACTCAATTCATCAACCTTTTGATATGACAAACAGTCAAAACACTATTATCACTTCCTGACTACACCAAACATATAGTTATATAAAATAATGAATAAAGCCATCCAGCACTTTGGATCTAAAATGTCGTGGCAAGTTAGATAACATAAATGGATCAAAAAGATTTATCATAGGTACATAACTCACATGTAGATTGGATATTTTAGCATGACAGAAGCTGCCAATGGCGGTTGACATTTTAGTGGTAATTGTTTAATGACCCATGTTAAGTCAAGCATATCTTATTGCATCGTAGTTTGCTTCAAGTAGAAAGTTTCAGCCACAAGTATAACGATCAAATTTGTCACTAGATTTAAAAGAAAAATTAAAAATGAAAGAAAGAAAGAAAGAATTGAATTGAATTGGAAGTTACTACCATAAGATGTGGAAAAACCTCCTAAAGAGTTGAGTAAGCAATTACTAGGACAAGAAACTCAGATTCTAAACTACCTTGCTTGTCCATCACTATAAACTGGCTCATATGGCAAAGTTGTCTTGTCCTGACACACAAAATGAATATATGGTAAGCCAAAAAATTATTTCCCTAGGCATACGTATGAGTTTGTGCTAGTTTATTAACATGCATGTGTGCACGCATACTTGCATTTGATTGAATCAGGGACGTGCACATTTACCTCGAGATGCTTATATGTGGTATTATCAGCAGGGACAGCGCCATTTTTTGCCCCCAGCTTCAACAACCATGCTGCACAATGTCATTCTTTCTTCCATCTTTTCAATGAAGAGCAGAGACATATGTTAATGAACCATTTAGTGACTCAAATAGTTATATGGATAATCTACATACAACCAGTGAAAGTTAATTATACTTACTGTCAAACTTTCAACAGTAGTACCAACAAATTCCATAGCTTTATATGTTGCACCAGACACTGATATTTCACCAATGATCTAAAGAAGTTAAGTAATCAAGTGAAGAAAAAATAGAGGATCTTAGAAGCCATAAAAATATATGAAAGGTACTATTACCCTTGGCACATCTTTAGAAATATAAAAGATCCTCAGAAAACAATTGTGCTTCAACTTACTTGCAAAATCAAAGCAAATAATCAGGCATTTCACCATCCATCACAAATCTCAAAGTTGGAGGCACCTGCATTACATTGATATAAATACTTACAAGACTCATGGAGGCATATAATGAAATATTAGTTGTCCATATTCTTATGCCATGGAATAAACACCCAAAATTAAAGTTAAGATGAAATAACTTAAGGTAAAATAATGGAGAATCCAAGTAAGCTAACGAATTTTATAACACAAGCTCATCAGTTTTTATGTTTGTGCTCATTGTTCTATCCCCAAAAGTTGACAGTTATTGTTCCTTGTTTAAGCAGCTGGCCAAAATGCACTTCTAGGCTAAATGAAGCTGGAAATCAAAATGAAAGAGAGCTAATTTAAGCTCATTCCCTGCAGTCCCTAATAAATGAGCAAGTCCATCCATAGAATGACCACTTCAATCAACCAAGATATATACATAATGTCAAGTAGAGTCGATAAATTTTAGTTGTCTTCAAAAACACAAAGAGAATTACCTTCAGCATGAACCAAATTAAAAACTTTTGCCACCAAATTTCTTGCAGACAGAACACGAAATCACCTAGACTTAGCTATTTTGGACAAGACTTGGAACCTTAAATGAAAAACATTAATGGCGTATCCACTTAAATGCTTAAATCCAAATAAATTAATTTTCTTCATAGACTTAAATGGTTTCCCATGAGATTCAAACAAAACAGGAAAACTTTCTTGCTTAAAAACTATTAGCTCACTAGGTTTGTTCAACAAGTGCATGACATCTGAAGAAGTATAATCAGATTACAAATTTACAGCAGATTAATAGAAATGGCAGACATAATGTACTAGGTGAGAAAGAAAATCCCAACTCCGAAAAAAAATTGAAATCAGAAATTTAGAAGCAATGCAAGCAAACGAATGAAAGAAAGAAATAAAATATGCAAATATTTTGGTAAGTCAATGGTGTTTGATGTGGTTATCGTGAAATAAAAAAGAATTGCCAAAGAGGTTCGTGGCCACAGTACAATTTGGTGGAACTACAGGGTAAAAAACAAGTGAATTTGAAGTATAGAGCTCTTATAGAAAATGGGATATAGATGGAGATAGTAACATGATGTGGAATCAGACTAACATCATGCCAGAAAGATCTATAGTCGAAGCCATTTACCAACTTATGGCATTGATGGAGTAGTACATAAAAATAAACAAGATTTGCACATTGTTTTTTATTAATTTAGAAAAACAGCTAGGACAGAGTGCTCAGGAAAATGATATGGAGACTGCTAGAGAGGAAATTTTCATTCGACATCAATATTATTAGGGATATGTAAGGCGGAGTATTCTCAAGTGTAAGATTAGATGGAGATAGTGGATAGTTTTCTATCTCTGTAAGTTCGCATCAATGTTCTCCCTTTAGTCCTTATCTTTTTTTTTTTAACCCTAGCTTACAAGACATATCCAACATGAGGTCCCCATAGATATATGTAATTTGTTGATTACATAGTTCTAATAAATGAGACTAGGAAGAGGCTTGATCGTATAAAAATTTTAGAGTACTATTTTGGGGGTTAAGTAGAACAAAGTTGGAGTAAATGTAATTTCCTTTTGGTATAGTAAGAATACGGATCGTAATAGAATTAGTTACCCCAGAGGATCATGTTGTATACAGGTGACTCCATAAAGTAAGGGAATGACAACTTTAGTGGTCCTGCTTGTAGACATAAAGAAACTCTTAAGTTACAAAATAATAGGATTTCAGTAGAATATGTTAGACCAAAATTAACACGACGTGCTGTGGCTGCAAAAACTAAGATCTTCCAGTAGATATAGCTATTAACCAAACAGAATGGCAAAAAATGATTTATGTAGCCAATATCAAATTATATTGAAATAAAATTTTAGTTGTTTGTTTGTCTTGGATTCTACGAGAGTACTGCGTGATATCTAGATCACTGTGATGAATAGGAGTTTGTGAAATCATATGAAAAATCAATCAGGAAAGAACACAAGCAATAAATTAATGAAATTAAGAAGAACAGCCAAACCTTAAGCAAGAGTTTTCCGGTACCCAGCACAAAACCGGCATCAGTATTACCAATTCCAGTTGCAAACTGACCAAATGCTCCGGCAGTACATGTGTGTGAGTCTGTACCCAGCAAGACCTAATGACAGGAATAAATAATCCAAGAATTATTAAGGATAATAGTGTGTGAATGATTGTATAGTTCTCTAATTTTGGCAAACACCTCTCCAGGTCTGCAATGTCGTTCTTGGGCAAGAGCTACATGACATACCCCTTTATAATCTGGATTCGCCTGTTTATGTCAGCACATCAAGTTTTAATCTCCATTACACACAAACCCATGTAAGAAAGAAGCCTTTAGCATCAAATAGATGGTGGAGCCATACCTTGAAATTCCCGAGGTCTTTAATATCATAGAAATATTTAATATTTTGCTCAGTACAGAAATCCCTCAAGATGTCCACATTACGATTTGCTCGTTCATCAGTAGTGAAGATATAATGATCCGGTATGATAACAACCTTTTCGCGATCCCAGACCTGTGATAGTGAAAGAGAGAAGGAACAAGTAAAATAGAAAATTGGGTGATTTATTTATCATCAGACTAGGGAAAAATTAATTTACTACTAAACTCTTCAACTGCGAACTTATCTTTTACTACTTTGAAGGAAGAAGTAAAAGAAAAACATAAGCATAGTTTATTGTGTTTGCATAGCTTAAAAGTTTTTGAATTCCTTTCATTATCATTCAAGCATATTTGGAAAAAGGAAATAGCAACAAAATGACACGAGTTATGATTGCCAAAATGAACAAGAAATCATCTAAAAGAACACGCTAGTGGAAAACAAAGTGGCTTCTACCACTCGTTACAAAGACAGAACCATGAATGTAGCCTTCAGACAAGATTAAACCCAAAATTTTGGGTAAAATGTTAAAAAATAGCAATTGCTAAAATTGCCTTCACTAATAATATGGGGAAAGGATTTCTTGGATAGCTCAACTTTCAAAGTATTATTAATGCTTCACTCATCTAAAGCGATTATGTGAAATTTTTTCAGTTCAAAGCCATAAGTCGTCATGGGACCAGACAGAGGATGGTTTTTTTGGCTGAGCAGACTGAAGATTCAACTGAGAAAATTTCAGAATGACAATGAAGTAAAAAGCACAGGTCCCATAAGGTCATCAAGAAGAGCAGAAGTTCAGTTGCTCATTCCATTGTATGGATAACCATCGAGTCATAGAGACTACCTAAACTTAAAAAGGAAGAGAGACCAACTCAAAACAAGAAAATGTTACTGTGCCTTTGATTGTAAAATATTCCAAAAAATTCTACATTCAGAATAAGCAACTTCCCATTCCATAAAGAGATCCTTTAGTTCAAATTAAGGAAGATAGCATGGCAGACCCACTAAATGAAAGTTTATCATGGGACAACAAGACAATGTTTCAATATTAACAGTCATTGTTATAAACTACCTCTACACAATATGTTCAATATTCTAACGTTCAACTAAGAATTTATTTTCACCATTGCTAGAAAGCTAACACGGGAAGTGTTCTCAGCTTCGATTGAATCATTTTGATGTTTGGCTCTAGGAATTAGGAAACCTTAGAATCTTTGAATAGAATGAATTGTATCACAGAAGGAGTGTATCCATCCTATAATGTTATGTTTCTATAAAATAATCTGTCACATCATGTGCCTTGGACATAAGAAATGACAATCTTAATCTACAGCAATAGTTGTGTCTAAATCCTAGCTCCAAAACACCCCTGAGATCACAGAATCGTTACAATTTGTTATGAAAATATGATGATTAAACTCATCATTCGTTTATCAGAACGAAGAGTATTTCGATTTACCTCAATGTACCTCGGTTGAAGATATCGTTTGACGTAGGAAACAAAATGTTCGTTGTCCGCTATTGCTAGTGGAAACTCCGTCGCGGCAACGAGCTTCACCATTCCCGTTCGAGCTTCCTCCTCTGAATACATCCACGTAGAACAAGACCTCTCCATAACCTCCACATTACCGTTGTTGCTATCCTTGACTATGTCCCTTCCATGACTATCCGTCTTTCTCTCACGAACAACAAGACCTCTCCATAAGCCTCAAAATCGACGATCAGATGCTTCATCTTCTCCTTAAAATAACACGCATCATATACATCGTCAATTGCAAGAATATCCCGACTATAGAAAATGGTATATCTAAAAGTCATGTATGAAGGCGGCAACGAGCATAACAATATCAGCCCTAAATCCTCTTCATCATACTTAACTTCCATCGTTTCTAAATTAGCAACGATTTCCTTGAACACCGATAAATGACCTTCCAAAGATCCACCTTTCGTCAAATGATGAGAATACAAGCGTTGCTTCAAATATAACTTATTTGTCAAGCTCTTTGTCATAACAAGCTGCTCCAACTTCAACGACGATACAGTGGCAATTTTCTCATTCACGTCCTGAATAATTTTATTAGAAAGATGAAGATGTAATTGAGATAGGGCTTTTCGATCCTTCCGTTGTTTGTCCTCTGCGGTCATTGTTACATGCATTCTTTCAATCCCCAACAAAGTATCATCAAGATCCAATTAAGCAAGAACCGCTTGTATCTTGATTTGCCACAATGAAAATCTAATGTTGCGTTCCAAAAGCGGAATTTCAAATTTCAAAGTGGTCATCCTGAACAATCGACCTTGTTCCAACGTCGTTTTAATAATTAATTTGGACTCCCAAGAAACCACCAATAAATTCTTGGCTCTAATACCTCTTGTTATGAACCAATCCGATATCAAGAATGTATTGATACCACTTGTTCCGAAATTGGCCAAGTAATTAAAGGCGAAAAATATGAATAATATGAAATTTAATGAATCACACAACAATCAAGTAAATTGTGGAAGATGAGAATTTATCATACCAAGAAACAAACAATTGTCTTACAAGATTTTGATCCTTTCAATCTGATCTAAATAATTCTCTCTTGTTTCTAATGTATACAATAATGATCTAATTGTTATAATCTCTCTTGAGTCTTACATTTTCCTCTCTTCTTAAGTGCCTATACCTTGTGGAGTATTTATAGAGGTCAAATTTTGAAGTTGTAGAGTCCAAGATGAAGAAGTCCTAAAATCTGGATACAACGAGAAAACCGTAGAAAAACACGCTATCGGGCACCAAAGCGCCCAAGCCCAACTCTGCAGTGCCGGGTCCACTGTTTGGACCGGGGGGGTGCGATGCACAGTGCCGGACTTGCTGAATTTTTTTTATCTTTTTCGTTCCAAAGTATTTTACTTCATCTACAAGTCTTTAATTCAATTAAACTCCCAAAACACCATGAAATTTAATTCCTAATCAAACCATACTCTAACCAAGATTAAACAAGGTTCCTTCATGCAACAAATTTCTAAATCGCATAGAATTTTTGTCACAAACCTAATAGTTTGAATGCAATTCTTTGTCGGTCGATATCCTAAAACACAAAAGTTGTTAGTTGTAAAATAGATTCCTCACAATAGGAGTTCCATAATAGCCTCTCTAATCATTTTCTTGCCGTTGGGTACTTTCTCAAAGCATTCCATAAACTTCTTCAACTGCATCTAATGGAAACATCAAAGATGAGAATGACTGCAAAGACATTTAGTCTATTTCAATTATTTTTGTAAATCGATCACTAACACTTTGGATTACTAGTATTGGGAGAGGTGGGCCCAAGATTTATCACTTAGCTTGTGATTATCTGGCAATCTAATCTCTTGATGACTAAAAATGATGTCAAAAACGTAGATCAATTTAATATGATTTCTGTAGAGTAATTGCTAGGATATGCATAAATTTTTATTGGTTGAACTTTGAAATGTATTAAGGAGAATTCCTTCATTCAATTCAGGAGGGGACAATTTGCCCCATTAATAGGCCTTTTCAATAAGCAATTTGGCCTTTCAAAGTCACAATAGCTGCATTATTGATCTCGAAGCATGCGCCACCCCTCATATTTAATGTTTCTAATTGGTTATTAAGGTCAACAAAGCAGGTCACAAGATCATGATTACCTATTTTTTCTTGGTGTAAGAAGAGGTGCTAATATCATAGGTGTCACTTATAATTTTGGGAGTGGCCCGTGGTAATGATATCATTTAGAAGACATTTGTTCCGGATTGTAGCGATAATATTTCTGGATGACGAAGGCAATGGACAAGGCTGACCTTACAATTTCCTTAGTCTAGTTTTTAAATTATGGTGGATCTGATGTGGTCGTGAGTTCGAATACCAACATTATCTAAACATTTTATACTCCTCTTAGCAATTGATTGAGTGGCCTTTTAATTACCTTTTTTCAAAATAAGTTGCAAACTTAGATTTTATTTATAATACATACTTCAACATAAATTAAAAGCAAGAAAGTGTAAAACGGTACACAACTCCAAGATAACATGAAAGCAAAACAATCTAAAAGATACACAAGACTCCGAGAGAGCATGCAAGCAAGACAAGCTACACAAAACATAGTCGGTCGA
This sequence comes from Fraxinus cuspidata, assembly GCA_903798385.1. Taxonomy (NCBI): domain Eukaryota; kingdom Viridiplantae; phylum Streptophyta; class Magnoliopsida; order Lamiales; family Oleaceae; genus Fraxinus; species Fraxinus cuspidata. The sequence goes on from CAIGRP010133482.1 coordinate 10,645, forward strand.
GTGTCGGCGGATTTAGGATAGATTTGGAGGGGGATAGTGTTGAAGGACCTTCTTCCAAGATGGCCTATTGCCGATATCATCCCACCATGCACCCAGATGTTTCCTCTCTCTTATCACATGCTCCTTTCCAAGAGGATCCGTAAGGTACTGAAGAAATGGAAGGTGGCTTAAATCAGCAAGGCTAAAGAAATCACCAGCCAGGTACTTGCTCTTTGATAGCCTCTCTTCGTAGATATCCAAAACTTTGTGAAGTTTCTCTTCACTTTCTTGGATGAGCTTTTGGTCAGCTGTAATCCCCATTTTTTTGCTAAACATTATGTGAATTACTAAATTGTGTACTGGTGGGGCAAATTCGTGTGCTTCGACATCTAGCCATTGCTCTACTTGACCTCTTTCCTCCACCGTCTTTCCCAACAATTCAGTCCCTTGAGACCTGTATTTTTCTGCATAGTACCTCATGATAGCCCTTGATTCTGCACAAGTCCGAACAACTAATTACATCCCTCTAGCTCTAAAAATAAAGAAAGAATTAATTTGTCCCACCAAAGAAAACAAGGGAATTTTCGATAAAAATTTAATTACCAAAAAGAGTGTAATCTCCATCTTGTATGACAGGAAGATGCCCGAAAGGCTGCCAGTTTGCAATTCAAAATAAAAGAAGTAAATTGATTAAGCATATATATATATATAGAAATCCTAATATACCAGTTAAATTGATGAACCTGCAACTGGAGATAGTGAGGTGTTTTATTCTCTCCTTTGAAGATATCAATTGGGACAACCTCGAAATCGACCCCCTTCTCAATAAGACATGCAATCACACGCTTGGGGGAAGCAAAGTTGGGGCCATATACCTTCACCACCATTGCTGCTATTTCCTGCCCCCCTCTTTATTCACATACATAAGATAATATAGATAAAGATGTGGATGGTAGGTTCTTATCCACTTGAGCTTGGATTTACTTCACTAATGCTATTTAACGTCACCATCAGGGGCGGAGCCCACCAAGGACCAGTGCAGGCACAAGCCTGAACTTTTGGGCCCAACCAAATAATTTTTTAATTTTATTTGCCTACAACTACCAGAGGCCCAACCCTCCAATACATTTCAATCTCTCACCAACGCCCATTTTGCCATTAATCTGTTGATTTGTGACAAGAGTGAGACGAATGGACGAAGGCAGTGCACCGCCATTTATCAGCCTCTCACTCTCGTCTCTATGAGCCTATCGGTGCCGCCTTCCTTCCGTCGACACCATTAGCTGAAGTGCATCATCAATTCCTTTTTGGACGAAGAAGGTGTGAACTACTTACCACTGAACCGTAAATCGATGAAGCCGTAAAGAAGAAGAAGTCGATTTGATCATTGATCAACGATTCAGCAGTCGGTAGAAGAAGGTGAAGTCCAAAAGCCCTCTCGTTTCTCGTTTCTTTTTATTTGTTATTTTCATTTGATTTGAATCCGAAATCAAGATGAGTCACGAATTAATCTTTTATTGAGTCTTGTGTTTGATTTAAAATCATGTATCAATTTTGTGATTCTTATGAAATTCATTTGCAGGCAGGAGAATGTGATGTTGAACAAATGCCTTATTTAGAGGAGATAAAGGAGGCTGCCTTTGTTATTGATAAAAATAGTGTGGCTAGCCCGAATGGATGTACCGCTTTATTATCGAGTAATTATTGCAACTTAAAACGGGAATGATTCCAAAGAAAGAAAATGCTCACAACTTAGGTGAATTTCGACCTACTAGTCTTTGTTATCTATTTAATAAAATTGCTACAAATATCCAAAAGAATAGGCTGGAATTTTATTACCATAATTATTATCTATGGGAATTCAACAAAAATCGCATTGTTTATAATAATCTCTCAATATGTTATAATGTATATGTTAATTATTGCACGAACTAGAATTATAAATCACATCTCGANGCATAGCTTATGATTATCTCTCGATTTCTTATAATGTCTAGATTAATTATTGCACGAACTAGAATTATAAATCACATCTCGATCTCATTATTATCTCTAAATCAAGTAATTATTGCACAAACAATTAAAACATTAAACACACAATAATTAATTAACAAATATTAATTGACATGAACATTTTGAAATTAAACATATAATAAAAATTTTAAGCTACATTATCAATCATAACAATAAAAATATTTAGTCACTCATAACGTTGAAATTAAACACGCAAAAGTGGAAAGACATTACCAAAATTTGACGTAACGTGAAAAAAATTCAAATTACGTGTTGCCGGCCAATTTCTTTCACTTTCTATGTGTCCCCATCAGCTGTCCAAAGTTTGTGTGTATATATATAAATTTCAAATGTCAATTGCCTGCTCCCGTGTGGCTGCCACTTTTCTTCCTTATTTCCAGGTTTCAGCCTCTGTTTTGCTCAATTCCCGTTAGCTGCCTACGTTTGCGTGTATATATATAATATATATTAGGGTCCGTTTGATTGCAAATGTGGAATTTGGGTGGAAAGAAAATGAATTATAGGGAATTGAATTGTCTAGAATTTGTTATACTGGGAATTGTAATTAATTGTGTTTGATATAGTTTAATGTCCCTTTGATTTCGTTTTTCATGGAAATTGTCATTTAAAGTGATAATTTTTTTTACTATTTGGTCTAGAATTTGTTCCCATTGCCCCAAAAAAAAAATTAACATACCGAATACAATTCGTTTGATTTTGTTTTGCATAGAAATTGTCAATAAAAGTGATAAATTTTTTTACCATTATCTAGAATTTTTTCTAATTGAAAAAAAAAAAAA